>JAGFPH010000332.1:19740-49115 GCA_018207615.1 Philaenus spumarius | reverse complement strand
CCTCATGCACGTCAGCCTCTAGGGCTTGTTGCGCTCTTTGTGCAATTAACTCACAACGGTTAAGCTGCGATGAGCACAGTAAATATTTAAGATGAGCTTTAACCCATTCATGCCCGCTGATCCCAACAACTTACTTCTTTAAAGTTTGTTTACACTTATTGGTAAAATAGGGATATTTTATATATTTTACAGGTTAAGTAAGCACATAGCACGTTTTTTAAAAAAATGGAAATTTTAGGAAAATGTAAATAACTCAAAATTAGTCCAAAGAAATTAAAGTTTTTAGAGTACAAATACAATAAAAATAAAATACTAAAACTTTTATTTGTTGTAAAATTTATTAAATTGAGACTTATTTAGTGTACAAAGGAATAAGTTAGTGTCGAAATTCTTATTTATCATGAAATAATGTCCAACATGTTTCATTTAACTTGCAAAAACAAAAACAAAAACCAATATGTCAAATTATATATATATATTTTTTTTATAATTATATAATAGTTTATAATAATTTTATTTTACCAAAAATTAGAGGAGAGAGTAAAAATGTTTACTATTTTTTACTAGAAAATCCTCTAATAAATTTATTTATTACGTTTTAGGCTTTCATTACTGGAAATTGAGGAGTATCTGGCACTTGATGATTTTCTTGATGCACAGATTTGTATTTTTCCACCGGATCTCCAAGTTTTTGAAGATGATAGTTAATAGATGGTTGAAAACAACATAGATCGTAACTCAGGTAAACAATAGATGGCTCAAGCTGAAACATCAATTAGAATTGCTGATGGAAATGTGATCAAAGAGGTAATATCATCCAAAGATTATTTTAGTAAACTACACTACCAACACCACAGAAAAACAAACTTGAACCACCAACTAGCTTGAAATTTTCTTCAGCTCAGAGTTCAGAGTTCAGAATTTTCAACTTTGTTGCAATAAAGTACAAGAAAACAATTAAAGAAAAATAAGAAAGAGTACCATTGGTGAGAGAGGGCCATATAACAAAAACCAGATAAAGAACTTGAGCTTCCGGACTGGCTTCAAGGATCCAGTGCTGATGCAGTAGAATTATTTAAACTTTTGTATAATGAAATTGTATAAATTATTTATGATTTAAATTATTTTACTAATTTAATGCTTTACAAAAGGGTGAAATTAATGTTAGACTATTTTTAGGTATTTTGTTGATAAGTGGCTATTGTCAAGTATCAAGATATTGCATGTATTGGGAACAGAGTTCCGATACTCACAACAGAGCTATCAGTGAGGCCATGCCAAGGAACAGATTTTGTTAAATTATACGATACCTACATTATGTATGTGATAACAATAACTTACAGAAAAAATATCGTTTTGCCAAAGTTTCACAGTTATTTGTGAAAAGTGCTGAATGAACGATGGCTGAAATATTTCCCTTGAGAAATGAATTTGTGTATCGACGAATCTATGATTTCTTATTTTGGCCGACATGGAGCTAAGCAACACATGCAAGGCAAACCTATTCGGTTTGGCTATAAGTGCTGATCCCTTTGCACTCGCTTAGGCATACAGTTAGATTTGTACCAAGGTGACCAAGGTAACACGGATCCTAAAGTTGGGGTTAGAGGGTCTGTAGTGATTCTTTTTGTTTCATAAATTTCCAAAAAAAAGCATACAATGTATTTTTTGATAATTTTTTAGCAGTATAAAACTGGTAGAACAACTCAAAAAAAAAGACATTTACAGCACTGGTACAATAAGATCAAATCGTGTAGAAAATGCCCCCTTTATTGATGTCATTGATACAAAAGTAATGAGAAAAAAACCTTAGATCATTGTACCAGCTTACTGAAATCAATTCAGGGATCACCTTAGTATATTAAAATGATAATAACGTTATAACACTTGTTAAATATCATTTCAAATTTTGATATATTGATTAATAAGTATATGACTTGCCAAGCATCTTAGATAAATGTAATGATTAAACACATGTGTTTATTTATAATTGTGAATTTTATATTAAAAAACCTATTTATCTGAAACAATTTGTTTACATTTATTTGTTTTCAATATTACTACACCTTTCGGTCCCACTGATCCCATTTGTTTGTAAATGTTTAAACATTTATCTGTTAAAACTGCTGATCATTCGGTTAGTAACATTTATTAACAATATTGCTTTTTTAACATGAGCTTAATATGTGACTTAATTTTATTTGATTAATTAAAAACTATAGATAAGACTATAGATAAAATAGTAGACAGTGTTTAAAACGAAAGAGATATTTCCCACAATGTCTTTCTTTTCATTTCATTTCATTTTATTTATCTTATAAACAATACAATTGCATAAGATACGTCACAAAATCTGAATAATATCACATAATCTGAATAATAAAATAAAGAAATTTCACAGAACTCCATATACCACTAAAACATATACCAAATAAATAACTTATTTAAAAAAAAAAAATAACATAAAAATAGACACATAGATTAAAAATAGCAAGGTCACGGCAGTGACTGAAGCAGTCCCACATAAAATTAGTTTTTGTATTTACTAGATAAATAACTTTTAACTCTAACTTATAAAATGACTTATACAGAGGTGTGATGACTGCCTCAATAAGTCATGTATAGCTCCACAAAATCCTGGTGCATAAACTCATCCACAGAATAAAACGATCCAGACAACAGAAGTTGTCTGAGGCTGTTTTTAAAAGACTTAGAATTTTGTAATTTTTTTATCTCGTCTGGGAGTTTATTAAAAAATCTAGCACCTGCTTGCGAAGGAAGTTTACTATACAGATTTAACCTGTGCTGATTCACACGATATTCACAAGCATTTCTGATGCTATAAGTATGTACATCCTTGTTCAGCACATGTCCACACTTAAACTTAGCATGCCTTATAACTAGTATTGTTTAGAAGAGGTTTATGTATCTTCCACAAAATAACAACCTCTTGGTCAAACAAAAATGTAGACATTGGGCTTTTTCAGTTATTTACAGAATTTAAAATATAAAATCACTTCCAGTATATAGATACTTGGAATTTCAAGCACTCCCAGATCTTTTAAAGCATTTCTACAAGTTTGTAATTTGTTTAATCCTAATAGCTTTTTTTGCAGAACAAACACTCTTTGCATATTTAACAACACATCTGCAATAAAGTGTTCAGATACAATAGGCGTTTACGCGATGTCAAACCAACAATGAATGCTATTCCAAAAGTAAACTAAATTTGTGCTCACTCTATACAATATACAATGAAATTTACTTTAAACATTTAATTACTTAAATTACGATTAATTGTTTCCGATGTTGGTATTATACGTTTGTTTATAATATAACATCCTGTAATAATACATAAAGAATTATTAGTATTGGGTTTACTACTTAAAGATATATCCATTTATTTGCTCTCTATTTGTATTTACACCTAGAAATATCTTTAAAATCTGTAATAAATGTCCTTAATTGAGCAAATACACCCCTCCTTGAATAATAACAATAGATAAACTTTTGAAAATTCATTCGCAACTTTGGACTCAGATATAGGAACAAAGTATGGAACACAGATATTTTACACATACATTATTTACATGCGTTAAATGATAATTTTGTAAATAAATCTAATTAAGTGACTCAATATATAATATTACTATAGGAAAGTATACAATAATAAATATCATAAATATTTAGTTAATTTAACAAAAAGTGGAGACTTAGTCAATCAATTCATTAATTATGTTAACACCTTGGACTTAACTCTTCTGAGGAAATCAAATTACTGTCAGCTCCATCTGGAGACTTAATGATTGTACTATCTTAAGTCTTATATCAAAATTAAACTGAATTTGTTAAATTGATTTTAATACTACTAACCTTTACACTTTTTGTATTTTTGGGAAAACATGTGGTTAATTCAAATCTAGTAGTACCTTTCTTATCCGAAAACAGTTTAAAAACTTATAATACCAATAAAATCTAACAAATGCCTATTTATATTATAATATATTGAAACTAAACGTTACAAACCGTAATTTTATAGAATTACAAAAAGTATTATCTCATACAAGAAAGATACTGAACGTCAAACTGTAAATTTGTCCTGAATGTATGTCTTTGAGATTTTGTATTAGAAATAGTAAAATAAACACAAATAACGGTTATTCAACACTGTTAAAAATAAATAAAAAACGTGTTGTCATTGTACCACTCGTAGGACCCCGTAAGTCGGAGGGGACCACCCTGCTAAAAGAAACACGATACTAACAATGATGTTTCCGAACGTGTGATGAAACTGGTGTAATTAAAAATAACTCTGATTGACTTATTTTTTGTTGCACTATTTGCTGTACTTTACTATTCATTTGATAAACCGTTTTTTTACACACTATCGTTCTTTCACCCAACTCATAGAAACTTCAGTATCATGTTACTAAGTTATCTTTTGGCAGGGATAGTTGTAATAATTTTTAAAGCTCCAGGTAATATTTTTAATATGTTTAAAGTCTGATCAAAAACTTACTATTCGATATAGATGTATAACTAACCAATTTTTTGTTTACACAATTATTGAAAATAAGAAAACCCCAAAATACGAAAATCAGTGTTTTCTGAAATGCTGCTAATCCAAACTTATTTTGATAAATAAGATACACATTGTCAGGTTATTTAAATCTGGGCAACTCTATCATGTAAGGTTTTGTATTTTAATTAAGACTACTGTGAAGTTTATGTACGGTTTCGTAAAGTTATTTTGAAAGTTTTGAATACTAATATTTTAAAGTTTTTGGGGCTCCACCAGATCCTTCTTACGGATCAAATTTTAGCTTGGTAAGAACTAGGTATAAATACGTACAGAGACCTTTTCACAAAATTATTAAATATATTCTGAAATTTCTGAAAATAATTCCTACAATGATTATTTTTAACGAAATAGTTAAATAGATGTAAATGTGATACAATTAATTTTTACTCAATTTATATTTTCTAAAGTAATAAAGTGAAAGTTTACATTCGTCTAAGGAGGGCGATGCTAGTAATTTAATTTCCCGCTCTCCTAAATTTTAAATCTCTGTGTCTTAATTTTAATGATTGAATCTTAAATTTCTTCTAATTACTAGTACATAATAAAATCTGATAGTACAAAACTTATTATATATTCTTTATACATTTGTATATTATGAATGATATTAAGTTGCTTTGGTGACTGATTTCGATTACTTATGAGGTGTTCGATTAACCCTCCTTTCAGTTAATCCTAATAAACCAGTCCCAATACAATTATTTATTAATGAATGATTATTTTTTATTTATTTTAAGGTTACTTTTGATATAATACTCTTGATATGATTTCGTTTGTTATTTAATTTTAACCTTCGAGATCTGTCTTTACAATGAAATGAAATATTAATGCTACTTACATAATTTTTGTTCCCACTCTCACACACTTTGCACTTTTATTTGATTTTTATAAACTCCCTTATTGACTTTTATTAATTTTATGTTACACTTCACTACTGCACTTTATTCCTTGGTTTTGATGGTTCCTGGATCCATTTGATGTATCTAACTTGATTGAAAACTTTGTTTAATGATTTTATATTTTAGTTTGAAAACGTGTCTCTTGTTACTGATAATGAAATTACTTTATTAAATGATTAATGTAAATATAAAACTGATGCATCTCGAAAGGTTTAGTCTAGGTGTTAATTGATTGAATTTTAGTTGATGACAGAGATCGTGTTCTCGCCAAGATTTCCCCACCACACAGTTTCACGATTTGGATTTTCCTTTGATTGGTCTATTTGAATTTTATATTGTTCTGATTGGCTTTTCAGTTTTACAGATTTGGCAGTATTTATCACGTGTCTGTACTCGTTGATTCACACAGAATAACGCAAAGCAGTGTATTTGTGTCTTAAGTAATTTAAGCTGGTACATCCGTTGTAACTTCCTGTTAAAATACAAAGCTAGTCTGGCCTGTTTCTGTAGATTCATTTATTATGGATTTATTTAAAATTTATTTTATAATATATTATTATAATTATTTTGTTATTGCTGATGTTAAAGACATTGGGTATTGGTGTTTCAAGTATTGGTGTTTACTTACCAATACTTACTACATTTTCAAACCATTTTTAAATGTTAGATGTGAAACATGAACACATTAAACTAAACTAAAATATTTAGGATTTTATTAGTATTTTTATTTTATTGCTCATCTTAGCGATACAGACAACTGCCACTAAATTGCTTTAGATAAATTTTATGTTATCCTATTTTTCATTTTTTTTATATATAATCTCTAAAAGAAACAGTTTCGAAAAGCAAGTTAGGAGTTTATTGTATTTTAAATTTTCAGAAAGTTTGTTTGTACTGATGCATATATGTCTTCGCCTTAATTTCATAGAATGTTAAATAATTATTTCTCAGAATTCACACAAATAACCTGTATCGACAATATTTAAAACAAAATGCTTATTTCCACGCCTAGTTATAAAATCTTATTGTGATGTTTAATGACTTATAAAACGACCCATTTGGCATTACCAATAAAATCAAATGTTAGGTAAATGTTATGCAAATGTAGTACAGTCAAAATGGTGTAAAATTTACCTTGACCTGGGCAAAATTGCAACACAAATGATTCTTTTTGCATTTTATTGTAAAAAGTGTCTATTTTAACATATTCAAAATCCCCATTTATCCCGGCCCAGGAAATCAGTCAAAATTCAAGATGGCGGTTGACTTTTTTATTTTTCATTAAAAAATTTATAATTTTGTTATTCCTGATGTTATTTCAATGAAATTTGGCAATAATGTTTAAAATACAAAGATAAAAGTATAAAAAAATACCCACTGACTTTACTTCATTTTTTCAAAATAGCGACCATTTAAATATTAAGTAGGCCTAATTCGTTTTGAAATATTTAAGTGGCCGCCATTTAAAAAAAGTTATGCACTCAAAATAGGTATTATTATATACTAAAGCATGCCATTCACATTGTACTTTTGTATTACCTTCATAAGAATCGTTAAATATATTTTTATAATTTTATATATTTTACATTTCGTTATACATATTGTTTATTTGCAGGTATAGTTGAGGACCATGGAAGGTGATACGACTTGTATAATTTGCAAGTGATAAACATTTCCGTATTTCCTGTGAATGTCATATCTGGTGTGAAGTTCACAGAGGGGAAAATTGAATTTTTTCAGCGTACATGGTAATGTATTTTATTGTGTATTCTGATGAATAACCATCAAAAACTACAGTTGCTTGCCCATAATTAGCTGTCACAAACGACGCATTTTGATATATACCTGAATGTACTGTCTTTATGCCTTGGCAGGCGATTCAGCACATAACTCGTATCACCTTCTCCTGCTGTTACAAATGGCTGAGAATTATTTGCAGTAACATGCGCAATCAACGCCCTTGATAGCTTTGGCTTGTCTGCTTTCAACAATACCGTTGGACTTTGAAATAACACAGGAGGAAAGGAGCACAGTTCAAATTTAATTACTTCCGCAAGATCAATTTCCTTCGAAGATCCAAGATGACATAATCAATCTCTGAAATAACAGAGCTGGGTCAATAGTGGCCTCTTCTTTCTTGAACTTAATGAATGGTACAAAAGAAATTGTTTTTGCCTTGTCATTTCGTTTCATTTTACAAGAAAACACCTCCTGGCCATCTTCATTACAATGTTCATACCAATGGCTTTAAATGTTTAACACCAGTTACAATGTTTCGCAAAGTTGGATCGTTTGAATAAGGTGAAATCGATCTCAGTAGCTGAAGTATCTTATCTGAATCTTCCTTGTCTCATTTCTTTCGTGATTGCGTCAAATCTTTATGCTGTTCACTAGACTCGTATACAACGTTTGTTAACTTCTGCATTGAGTTATTGTATTCTGAATACACAGGCATTGACAACATTCAAGTAATTTTTTATATTTCGGACATACCACTACCTCTGGTGAGACTTCCATTTGTCTTCAATAAACATTGCTCAATTACCAAATCTGCTGGCAATCTCGCAAATATTTTATTAGTACGTCGTATCACATGACCACTTCTATTGAAAACTAGGTGTAGACCTGATGTTTTACAGACCTGCAATGGTACTCTAAAGTACCTCCATGGCTCAACTTGTAGATAAAGCCACTGTTACCTTTTATAAAGGCAGTTAAATTGGGTGGTACTTAAAAGTCCCGTCAGGCGACAAAGGGTTAAACACTGCTCACTTACAAAATCTGCTGGCAATCCCATCCCGCCCATATTTTATCAGTACGTCGTATCACAATATGACCACCTCTATTGAAAACTGCATAGATTTCAGGATGAGTGTTTTTAAGTTTAGTCATGTTCTGTAAGTGAAGGTAAACTGATTTTGTGTAGTTCGTATGCCCAGATGCAGCAAAAATGGGCAGGGCTTCTGTAAGACCTTCAAGTTGCATTGGAAATGATCCTAAACGATCTGCAGTGATGAGTTTACGGATGGTAGCTACTGCTGATTGATATTCAAAGAAGGCTGGTCCTTGAGGAAGATCTTGGCTCACTCTGCTTAGAATCTAATATTCTAATATTTCTAATATTCTCACAAACTTCTTTCAGATATTCATTGGATTGCTACTTTCCATTAGATTGTCATATGTTTCGAGTAAATTGTCAAAGATGACAGATCTCTCTCATTTATCACTTGGAAATGTACAATTGTTCCACAAAAGAGGCAGTGAATTTTATGATTATAAGTTTGTTTGGTCAAACGACTGGTCCTCCTAACACCTGAAGCACTTGTAACATCTGACTCTGCATTGCATTTTCTCTTGTCAGTAAACCTTTTATGACAGTCAATATGTACTCTACACCCTTCAACTGCTACAACATCACTTCCTCTGGTTTGACTGCATATATTGATAGCACTTGCACCTATTGCTTGTAACACTGCACTGTCTGTTCCGTAAGTGCCTTTCTTGCAAATTATGCAAGTCGTATCACCTTCCAAGGTCCTCAACTATACCTGCAAATAAACGATATGTATAACGAAATGTAAAATATATATAGAATTATAAAAATATATTTAACGATTCTTATGAAGGTAATACAAAAGTGCAATGTAAATGGCATGCTTTAGTACATAATAATACCTATTTTGAGTGCATGTTTTTAAAATGACGGCCATTTAAATATTTCAAGACAAATCACCTAAATATTTAAATTTCCGCCATTTAAAAAAAATTAAGTAAACTCGATGGTTATTTTTTTATACTTTTATAATTATATTTTTAACAGTTGTGCCAAATTTCATTAAAATAACATCATAAATAACAAATTTATAAATTTTTAAAAACACAATTTAAAATTTAGCCGCCATCTTGGATTTTTACTGATTTCCTGAACCGGGATTAATGGGAATTTTGAGTATGTTAAAATAGACACTTCTAACAGTATAATGCAAAAAGAATCATTTGTGTTGCAATTTTGCCCAGGTCATAATTTATTTTTACTGCACTAATGCAAGTTTATGACATTTTAATGTCAATTAATATTTAATACTAGCTGGCCCGACCCGGCCTTGCACGGATAGACAAATCAACCTGATACTAATAATTAGCCCAAGTGTTTTTGTTCATTGTAAAAAAAAAAAAATAAAATAAAAAAGTTCATTGTAGGCCTAACCTAAAATTATATTCAGTTTTTGATCCAAATCAGTTGTTGATCAAAATCAGCTGTTTTAAGCTTTTCATACGAACAGCTGTTTTTTGTGCCCCTGATAAAATCAAAAGAAATCTTTCTTCTTCTTCCTTAAGATTAACCTTCCATAAGATTAACATTAAAACTTTGAGGGCCACTGGGGCGTAGCCCTAATGTCCTAGGACTTCGGTAAATGGCCTAAAACATTCCAAGGGTTAACCTGTGTTACTATGCAAAATTTCAAAGCAATCGGATGGACGGTTTTTTAACGCATAAAGGACAAACATACAGACAAACGTACATACATTGAATTTTATATATATAGATTTTATATTTAAGTCTGGGTTGACAATATAGATTTTAATAAATGTTGAAAAATAGTAATTTTAAACTTCACTTAAGGAAACAAAGAACTTGAATAACTTGAAAACTACTTCCACTGATTTCAAAACGTTGTCAAAGAAAACTTTACTAATATTATTTAAAAACCTTTCCGTTGAAAAAGAAAACTAGTTGTCATTATAAATTTTAAAATACTATGCAAAATTTATAGTCAATCCTTATTTATAGCAAAGAAATATATTTTTATAACTCGAAAATTACTTCAACGATTTTAATAATTATGTTCCAAAAAAAGTTTATGTCATCCATTAAATTATTCACTAATGAAAAAATTATTGTAATTGAACATTTTCGGGAACTAACAAAAATTCAAATGATATTTGTAGTAAAATTTAGATTGTTCTGAATGAATTATTTTCGAATTATAGATAAAATATCAGCTATAAATGTTAGGGTGACTTATACATGTTTATTGATTTAAAGTATAAATAAACATCACTGCATTAATAAAAAGATAATAATTATATTAAAAGAGCTGGAAGTGAATAGGCCCTCTCGCTTAGTTACTAAGTTAACTGTTTTTATTCTATAATATCTCACCTCACAGTAGGGTCTACCGAAATCAAACTTTTATCAAAATCATTTCTGTTAGATTGCATTTGCAATATAAAGAACTATTCCAATTTTCAAAAGATTATTATTATTTTTTAAAGAGGTTACTAAGGGACATTTTTACAAATTACTTAAAGTGTGTAAAAAATCCATAAAAAAAGTAATCACTTTTCCAAATAATAAATATAAGAATAACTAAATAAACGAAAACAATTTAAATACACGTTTAAAGGTTATAGAAATATGTGTATTTTCATCAAGCGTATGTAGCATAATACCGTTGTCTTACTTATTGTCAAACATTCTTCAACCTCTTCGTTTCTCTAACTTTAGGGAGATACATTTATTTGTATCCTTTTAAAATATAAACTAAGTTAAAACTTCTTCTAAGAGCATTATGCGTTAGTTAATCGACTTTTCTTCTCAGTTTGTAGCAAATTTAACTTTTAATAAAAATAAAAGAACTTTTTTGAAATTGTTTTATGTAGGCGTAAGTTGTAAAATAAATCACCAAAGTTAAAAAAAATCGTAAAATTAGTTTATATTTTTCTTCGTAGCCATCAAACTTTAAGAAAAAATATATATGTATTAAAATTTATGTATTTAATCATGTTAAAAATCTTTTACAGATTACTAACGTATGTAAATACTAATTAAAAAATATTTCAAACATCTAATTTAAACAATAAGTACTTAAAAGTCTAAATAGAAGAAATTGTTCAACCATTTTTTTGATTTTTAAATACATTAGTATCTTAGCCCTAACCAAAGTGTTAGAAATGCATTTTTTGTTTGACGATACATATTGTTAGACGTGTTTTGAACTATCGTTAAACATCTTTTGTTATATAAATTACAGAAAATGTGGAGATCATTAATTAATTGTTATCTTGTACATAACTGGGTTATTACGCTACAATATGAGGATGATACTGTAAACCAGCTAGGATACTTGTTCGTATTATGTGAACAACAAGTCTTATGGTCATTATACAGATTGTATTTCTTCGGATGCTTCGTATATAAAACAACACTAAAACATAAACAATAAATGTATTTAATTTGAAAAAATAAAAACTATGCTGAATATGTTTAACCTTTTATGGCTGACACACAAAAAGTTTTGATTCTAGCCTTGACTTTATAAAATGATACAGATATGCATTGTTACATAAATCAAGTTAACATTATTTATTTTATTTTATTAGAATTTAACATGTGAATACAAATTTAATTTAGAAAACTAATTTATTGAAACAATAATATTTGCTATTTAAATAGTGTTCGATATAGGCTTTATTTATCATGTAACAATATACCTAGCTTTAAAATAATACTAACTTAATCTTGGTCAGTAAAAGAACTTAGATAAACGATAACCTAATTTACTGAACGTCTGAAAGTATAATTTGTTATGTTTTATGTCTGCACCGTGATATAATATAATTCAAACAAATTTTACAATTTAAACCGTATAACCCGAGCTGTATAAGTTTGATTATATAACTTAAACTATAATTAATTTACAGAACAAAAGCCATCATATTTCTACACATAGCGTACACCAGTTTAATGACCTAATGTTAAAGCTATTAGTAGATACCAAACAAAATCATTAATTATTAAGATCTGAAGTAATGGATTCAAATATGACATTTATATTTATTATAATTAATAACATAGTACTACTTCTGATATAATTTATAAAGTTGAACAGGTTGACCAACTGCAGATAACAAAATAACTAACAATAAATAAATAATGCAATACTATATATAATGTTAGCGAACGTTCATTGTTGGTATAGAAGGTTACAGAACTAGTGCCTGACACAATTAATTAAAATAATTATTTAACCAACTTAGGGGTAACCTACAACCTTTTAATTTACATATTATTTAAGGTCATATTCTAAAGAGTAAAAAACAGGAAAAAAACTTTTTTCTTACAAAAATTATTTTTACCCTTTCCTGCTTCCCTTAAAAAGTATAGGTTGTTAGTAATAAAATTTTAAATAATCTTAGCTTGACATTTTTATAGAGGTTTGAAACCCAATATAAGAAACGGCGTAAAAGTAGATATGCTTCTCAAGTAGCGTAAAAGGTAAAGTGCATGAAGCAGATATCCATTAGTAGTATCCATAGCAACGTGTTATTCGGATTTAAACAGCAAGTGGGATTTTATTATTTGTTTGAGGTAATAGTTTGATTTGTTTTTAATTGGATGCAAGAAGTGGTTGGGACCTATCCAATAATATTGTTTAATATCATGCAAGAAAATTAATCTTATGTAAATAAAATATTTGTTTACACTATATTTTACTAAGTAGTTCAAATTTCAAAAAGTGAAAAATATATTTCAATTAATTATTGTTTTCCGGCCAACTAAATAAGAGTTTTTTTTGTTATAAACTTAATGTGTTTTGTTTTCAATTAACTTTAATTAAACTATTATTTAAAATAAATGAACTAGCCAGTAAGTTTTGACATACAAAGACATTTTAATTAAAATAGTTAAATTATATTAAATAGCTGGACAAAAGGAACTAAACTTATATTATAGTAAACAAAAAATCCTAAATATATTTTTACTTACACTTAATACTAGAGTTTACCTTATCAATTTGAAGTATTTAGTATAAGTTTCTTTCCACGAATTAATATAATAATAATATTGATTAATACAATATTTTCTTCTCAAGAAAACTCACTTATGTATGTTCCATACTTTAGTACGTTAAACATACATGAATTTATATTTAATAAAGGTTTATTATTAATCATTACTCAAATCTAATAGCTAATTTCAAAGAAAAACGAAGATGTAAATACAATTTGTATATTAAATTTGTTTCATCAGTGTGCAAATAATGAATTAGTTTAAGATAGATGTTTATCAATTAATTATTTGGTAGTAATTTGTAAACTGTATTCTTTTATCTCAGATGTTTTGAGGCAATGATATACTTTGGTGGTGCTTTTAAAGCATGTTTGCAAGCGTGACATGTAAAATATGTGGTGTAACGCTAACATTTAAGAACTATTTTACTCATATTGAAATTGAATGATCCTTGACTGGTCACAATATAGGATCAATTAATAACTCACTATGATGACAAGTATCTTAAATTATTAAACTTATTAAATGTAACTAACTGATGTGTTTAACTAAAACTTAAAAAAAAGATTCTAAACAAAATGAACTAATTCACTTTCTGTTAAAATTGAATTCCAAATAAATTGATTCTCACTCAATGTAAAATAAAAGTACAGTATAGCATTTTTCTTTGTGGTACATTATTTTATCTGGTTTTCTTGGTTTATTAATACAAACCTATTTGTTTTCTTTTGTATTATTGCTTGTTTTTATTTACTAAAAACTCATGTTCATACAAACTTGAGTGTGCAGTTGTATCGCATAATTAGTATATTCTAAGTTAGTATAAAAATTTTTAAAAAATCCTGTAATAAAACTTAAGCCTTAATGTAGTTTTAAAATTTATTTAATAGTTTAATCTATACAATATTTCTTTAAACTCTTTTAAAGAGCTTTTATCATAGTGACTTGTTAAGATATAACTTGTATTGACCAAACGCAGGCCAGGTCTTGTTTCAAGACTGTTCTGAATTTCATCTGTCAGTCTGTTTGTTATGTGATGATGAAAAAAGTCGTTGTTTAATTTTCTTCAAATTTTGGTAAACATTTCTTGAAGTCAGAAACTACGTACATTGTAAGAAGTGTATACTTTTAGTTCTGTTAACTGTGGACCTAGCGAAAAAATCTGAAATCTTTTTTCATACACATAAACTCATAAAAAAAAGAAACAGAGTGAAGAGGAGGCTACTTAAAAGGCAGAAAGAAGATAAACAAGATGATAACTACTCACCAGAACAGTTTTAAGTCATTGCAAGTAAAGTTTAACTTAAATGCCTGATTTCCGTAACTTTGTTTTGCAACACTTGGTACAATCATTATCTTATAAATCTTCAATCAAAAATAATTGACATTTTTTCTGATCATTGGTTTCTATAGTATCAACAAAGTGTACTCTAGGATTTTTAAAATATATCAAAAAATTAAAATGCAATAAAAACAACTTACACTAGTTTTTTTTAAATATTTTTAAAAATACAAAATTGTTTTGTTACATGTTAGTTTTTTTCTTTTTCTTGAAACTAGTACATTTTATGTGGAATATAAGCAACAATATATTTTGCAAATTTCTGGACAATAGGTCAAGTAGTTTTAAAGTTATTGGTACCTAGCTAACTGTCGAATTCCCCATTTAGGCCTAAATAGCAATGAGCTGGAAAAGTGCATCTCCCCCCCTTAAACGCCATCAATGAATATTTATGTAAAATTAGATGATTTATTTGTAGCGGCACAGAAAGCAAAATGTAGGCATTATAAGATTTTGACAAATATTCTTATTGAAAACTTTTGACAAAGTTAAAACTGCGTAATTATTCACAAGATCGAACCAACAATCTATGTAACTGAAGCCACAAACACTAACCACACACATATGGTTGACACAGTAAACAAAAAAAACAGTTTTTAGTTTTATAATTTGCGCTTTAATTACAAGGTATGTATTGGTACTTCGAGTGTTGCATTTTACATAAATTAGAGCACATACATCGTTTTTCCTGACTCAATTTTAGCTCATGTAATTAGAGACTTTACATTGTCTATCTATCTAAAAAATGTTGTTTGTATTTTAATAACAATGTTAAATATCAACTTTTTAATTAACAAGGTTAAATATTACTATTAAAATAATTGTCTACCTGACCTCATAATTAAACATACATATTATTTGTATTCTAATAATACGACTTTAGCATTTCTAATATTTATGTTCAATAATTATGGAAGCTGGTGTTATTAAACGTATAGTTTCGAATAAAATATAGTTAACTACAAAGCTAAGGATATTAAAATTTAATGTTTTGATAAAATCAATAATTGTAATATTTACAGAAGTATTATTATAAGGTTAAACAGAACCTAAGTTTGACTCCTAAATACAAATTAACTTAAATAACTGAATCAGCTCTTATAATCAACTATGAAAACAATTGACTACCTGAGATTTTTATTTTAGATCGACATGTATTTAAAAAAGACAAATAAATGGTTCGACACTATTTACAAATCGTTGTTTTAACGTATTTGTGGGTTCAAGTATTTTGTCACCAACCTCTATTTAAGTGACATTAACCGATGGATTGATATTCAATCCTATAAAAGGGAATAAATATTTAGTTTTCTTGTAACTTTACAAATGTTCAATTTTTTTTGTTTTATAATAAATTTGTATACGTGAAATACAGTAAAAAAAAATTTTAACTAAAAAACAGTATGAATTTATGTTTTTGTTTGTCTTATAATGGAACAATTAAAACAGTAAATAACAATTGAGTTTATATAATTAATACTTTGTAAAGCCTTTAAATAGTATAGTAAATCCCCTACCTATTTAGTAAAGCCCTAATGTACATTCCAGTTTAAATATTCTTTAAGATATTTAATTTTAAAATACTACTATTAAATTAATTGTTGTATACAAAACTTCGCGTCGAAAATATTCTGTTTCTTTCCGTACGTTAAAAAAGACAACCGTTTCGGCTATTTAGCCATTATCAAATTTCTTCTCAAAGTTCCCTTTGTCATATTACATTTGCACATAGTTAAGTATAAACGCATGCATGCGTGCAGTACGAACCGGGACATCATGTTTGACCCAAGATTGAAAGTTTTTGAAGTGATAACTTATATTGGCCCGTTGGGCACTTTCGCTTAACTATGTTTCTGAAATCTCGCGTCACGAAACTTTTTGCGTAGACATAAGTAAGAACTTGGAGACGGAACATTTAATACATTTACATTCATTACCATAGCAACCAAATTAACACATAAGTATTAGTTAATATAACATAACAGCTGATTTCGCATATCATCTGTAATTCTTAAACAAAACCCAGCGTAGATTATACTTTGGGTTTATGTTTACAACTGCAGTCATTATAATTTCTTGTGAAGTTGACTTTTTTAATATTAGTTGTAGAACTAATGTAGGTTATAATACGTTATAAGATTTGTTTGACTTTATAAACTGTATATAAAAACAACATTTTATCATCAATATATTCGTGTATACAAATTTAAAGAAGATATACCTATTGTTTAACTTCGGAAACATTCGTACATTGTTGTATAACATATTTGATGATTAATTTCTTCACTATAATATTAACAACTTCTAAATCATTTGATCTATCAATATGAAATAAAAAGTAATTAAAATATAATACTTTTAAATTTCATTAAATACATAATAACGGATGTAAATAAACAATTTGAACAAATAGGCTCACAGTTTTATAATCCTTATAATTGTACACATTTACCGAGTTAAAAATCTCCGTAGTCATAGAAGTTATCACTGACGTGTGGTCTTAGCACACAACATTTTTTTTTATATATAATCCAGTAGTGTAGATGTTTTTGTGTGTAACTATGTGTAACTATGTGTAACTATGTGTAAGTGTTCGTGTAGTTTGAATAAGAGTACACTGAGAAAAAAAACTAGATAATTTTTGAATAGCCAAAACGTTGTTTTGAACGTACGGAAATAAACAGAATATTATAGACGTTAAGGTTTTATTATCATTGTACTTAATGGCGGCTAACAAATGTTATAAATAAATAAATACTTATAATTAAAATTTAAGTATTGTAATTTTTTAAATACATTTAAATACATGTAAACGGAATCAGTTTGAGGATTGTGTGTATATTGTGCCAGTAATCTTCTCCATATTCAACCATTTACATATTGAAGGATGCATCTACCATATGGAATACTGTCAGTTATGTTTCCGAATCTTTACTCTGGAGATAGTATTTACTTAGATTGAAGCTAAACTTAGTAATCCTTGTGTTCAGTGAAACGTAAAATACCCGAACAAATTGGGACAACACCTGAACTAGTCACTTAAAGGAGTGAATCAAGAAATGAACAAACCAGGGCAATATGTGTGAAGTCTTCAATTTTGTTATCATCTCTTACAACGAAATATTCCAAATCAAATTTATAAATATAAAATATTTATTCAAATTGTATTTGTATTAATTAGCAACTATATTTTTAAATTAGCTACATACAGTACCATATTACAGAGCTAATACTAAGTTAAAAGCACACACAACGTGCATTAAGCATTAACACAATCTATAAAGCATACACATTAAAAACAATACACTTATGTTTTATTGAAGTTTATGTTCTTTTCTAGTAGTCTATTACTAGGGTAATATATTAACACTTAAAAATCAAGAGAAATGTGTTGATATCTAGGGGACAAGAGTGTAACTTACTCGTCCATTTAATTACTAAACACAATTTATGTAACTATGAAACATGTTTTTACAGGCTTAAATAAATTTATATAATATCAAAATGTCAGTATTTCTATTTTTCCCAGTCTTTTTTTGACCGTAATCATAATAAAACTCATAAAACTAGAAATGTCTAGACAACACATAAACATAACTTAATAGTTAGGCAGTTAAACTAACAAATAATATATTTTGTTCTGCCATAGCTTCCAACATGAAAGCATAAAATAATTATATTTGAAGTAAACCAAAATAAAGCAAGACTCACACAACGTTCTGAATATTGAGAAAATATTACTAAAATAGTAAATTATTTTGCAAAATGTTTTTACATTGTGATAGAAAGCACGAAATGAAGTTTAAAATCGTACTGTGTACTTTTGAAAGCATAGGCGCACAGCTATTATTCATAATAATTAATTACCTAGTTTCTTCAACAAACTTTAGATATACAATAATATTGATGTCAGCGTATCATTTATATACTAAACTTATATCACATAACATATATATAGCAGATTGTAAAGTTTTGCCATGATTGAATTATTCTGCTTAAAATTTGAACTTTAATCTTAGAAACGTAAAAAAGTATTATTATTGAGTAATTTTTCCCAAACCTTTATTGTACTGTATGAATATGCTTACAGCCAAGGTTTAGATTTATTTATCAGTTTCTGTTCTAGAGGAAAACCAGAAATTGTATTTATTTTTACAATAGCTAAAATAAATCAGCACACTAATCTCAGATTTCTAAAATGTATTTAATTGGTCAGGTATTTAATTAAAAACAAATATATAGGGAAGTTAGTTTGGGAGATACGATTTGTAATTCTTTGAGTGGCCTCAATTTGTATCGCGAGAAAACTAAAATATAAGTTTTAACGTTTACAAACTTATACCTTTTTAAATAATACATTTTCACAATGTATTTTCTTTAAATAATCAATGGTAGAATTCAATACACAAGTCTGAATTTGTAAACATTACAATTATTTATTTAGTAGATCATCAATCCTAAAATGAAGCCGTTATACATTTATATACAGTTAAATTTGTTAAGTCAATATTTTAAAATATTTATTGTAAAGTATATTTCATTTGGCGCCGAGTGTATTCAGTTTACGATAGATAAATAAATAAATCGCAAATGTAAACTAAAGCAAAATAAATTTAAAATCTGTTATTGTAAAGATTTCAGACTCGATAAATGTATCCAGTATGATATAATACTTTCAACGTGTTTTATTTCTTCTTTGCGACATTAACAATATATATTTATCAAAATGAAAAACTGTGTGCTATTTACTACTGAATCTTATAACGAAACTACTTGATCTGTTGCCGATTTATATAAATCATCAAGGATGTTTTATCTATTCACACAACTACCTATAGTTTCATATATACTTAGGTAGATATATTTTGAACTAAAACTTCCTTAGAAAATGAGATGAGATTGATGTAAGCAAAATCCTACACACAAACAAATGTTAATACTACAAGAAAACGATATTCCTTATTTCTTGCTAATATTAATTTGTTTGAATTGTAGATACTGTGATATAGGAAAGATCACAAGGAACACGACTAACCTGGTCAAACCTCTCATTTAATCTGTCACATGTCTGACCTTCTTCCAGGCTCCTTTCTACAAGCATGTTTACTTTACTACATCTTCCTTCTTTTACAACAAAACAACATTAAAATAATACAATAACTAATGATTTATTCTCATAATATAAAATACTTAATAAACTTTAAACTATTTTTAGAATTAATTTATCATTTAGCAAAAACAAAAAAAAAAACAACAACATTAAAATAATGCAATAACTAAAGATTTATTCTCATAATACAACATATTTAAGGGGACTGAAATAATTTTAATAGCAGTTAATTG
This sequence comes from Philaenus spumarius, assembly GCA_018207615.1. Classification (NCBI taxonomy): domain Eukaryota; kingdom Metazoa; phylum Arthropoda; class Insecta; order Hemiptera; family Aphrophoridae; genus Philaenus; species Philaenus spumarius. Next base: position 29,157 of record JAGFPH010000332.1, on the reverse strand, counting down.
TCATTATTTCATGTTTACTACAATTTAAATTTTTTTGGGGTTTTTTACAAACCTGCCGTACCTCTATATTGTTAAAAATCATTTTCAGAAGATTTAATTTCATTAATTTTAACTGGTGTTTTGATTAGACTTTTATTGTATTTATTTGCTATCAAATCGCCATCTACATGTGTATAAGAGTCATCATTTAACTCCGTCTGATGGTGTGTATTTCTCATTAAAGGGTTTAAATGAACACGATTTCAAAGAGTTCTCGGCCATGATGCCTGTCCATTGCAGTTCATTTGGCATGCGTATAATCATTTGGCATGTAAATTTTGGATTATCGTTGGTTCATTAATAAAATTGTTATACATTGAAATACTCAATAAATTTTCTATAAACTGTTAACTTTATGATATGATCAACGAAGGTTTATGAAAAAAAACAACATATTTTTTATTCTATAACAGTTATTTTTTTAATGATAAAAACTAACAATATCTGTTAGGGTTCAAATTCTTCGTTTTAAAGTCTGGAATAAAAAATTTAAACTTAAATTTTATATTTTAAAACCTGAAATAACAGCGATACGATACTAAAAAATTTACAAATTGCCAAATTAACAATTTTTTTATCGTGTTGCCCCATTTGTGCGCCGGTGCAAAGTCTGACTCATAATCTACACCATAAAATCTACCAATCCAAAAACAATTACTGTTCATAGGATTATTTTCTAAATATTACAATTTGGGTATGCCTAGGGGAAGCTACATACCAAATTTCATTCAAATCCATTCGATGGTTTGATAGAAATCGTGATTTTGTAACTTTGACCCCCCACCCCCCAAACCCCTCAAAATTTCGATTTTTTTTTTAAACCTTTTCTTACCTAGCATCTATGGCCCTAGAGGAAGCTACGTACCAAATTTCATTTCAATCCGTTCGGTAGGTTTTGATAAATCGTGATTTAGTAACTTTGACCCCCCAAAACCCCTTAAAATTTCGAATTTTCGGAAACCCTTTCTTGGTGCGCGTCTAGAGCCTATAAATAGTATTAGTACCAAATTTCATGTTTGTAGGCCTCGTGGTTTTGGAGAAACTGTGATGAGTCAATGGTATTTGGCTTTTATAAGTATAGATTATATAATATGAGCTATCTCTGTAAATTATAGCACTAATTTTGTTTAATGTATGCAGTCGGTCTCATATTTTATTTGTACACTCTCTTATTTACGATTTAATTAGGTTTGATGTAAATATAATCTAATTTTTTTTTTATTTAATCCTACACCAAACATAATAAAATTAGCAATAAGTGTTTCAACATTATACTACCTAGTTCTTGCCGCTATGGATAACATTTATTTGTAACTGGTATTTGTGCTATGTTCGATTCTCTGAATGTTTCTGCAATACGCATCTACTGCTTATAATAATAATAATGTTTATTTACACATAATACAATCAACAAACTAATTATATTAAAATATAAAAATAGGATATGGATTATTGATATCAACTTAGTGCTGCAGAAAAAATATTAAAATAGTCAATTTAATTAATTATGTCTTTATATAAAAGTTTCACTTTTACAACCATACTGAAATAATAGTACATACTATGCATTAAACTAATTTGTGTGTTTAGCAAATTTAATATGATGTAAGTATATTGACAAGTAAGCAGATCAAATTATTTATATTCCTATACACTATTGATTATATGTCTCTAAACAAGTGAAAGTCGACGATGGAATTAAATTAGGATAATTTATTTTAGACAAAACATGAATTATTGAATGATATTACTCTATAATTTCATTTAGTGTTAGGATGACTACGATATACATGGTTATAAAAACTAGTAGTGCTACCGAAGAATATTATGAACGTCTTTTATTGTTGCACTGTGATTATTGATGCTATATTGTGTAGTTTCCTCATTAACCCTCAAAGTGGCAGACTGCAGTTTTGACTGCAGTCTCTCAGGGGCAACGCAACCCGCTCGAACATTTGCGAGAATTTGCACAATCGATCATTATATCCACTTAAAATGATTTAATCGTAATAAAACCGGTACCGTTGGAAAGGTAATGAATTAAACTATAATTTTTGTATTTACAACTTTTTTGTAGAACACATATTTACATACGTAATCACTGTTTCAAAATTGTAGTACCTAAATCACCTATGATTCACGCGTCAATGAACGCCGTATACTGTCAAGACTTTGTCTCATTTTCAACGGTCTGTAATTCCTCACAGAAGTTATTTATGAAGAAGATCATTACAGCATTGAATTTAGCAGACGATTCTGTTTCAAACTGTGTCTTCAAATCACATGTTACTCTGAAAACAGCTGTTCCATAGGATATACGGTAAAAGCTTGTAATTGGTCATATATATTTGGCCAATACGCAAGCCTGTTTAGAATCGATTCTTACAGTCTTATTCGATATATCCCTAAAATGTACAATATATGGTTATAAACAGAAATCTTCACAGATTTTATCTATGTAAAATTCTATACATTTAGATCTCATAGGTTGGTATAACAAAGCTTTACAAGGGAATACAATTCATCGAACGCCACCCGTCTAGTTGACTTCATTTGTTGACATTTGTTTTGTGTTATTTTATGGTTATTACAGTTTATAAAATAGTGTTATATTGTGTTTTAGTTATAAATAAATAAGTGTAGATTGTGCATGAGTGAAATTAGGCTTATAAAGGTGTTGTAATAAAACGGTAAGTTTATAAATAACATAGGCTATAGAAATAAAAGTTTTAGGTTATTGCCGATTTGGGGTTTTTGAATTTTCATTACAAAATGTAAAGTTATTTGAAACCGGGTAGAATGCTATTCGATTCTACATTTCATTCTCGAATTTTTGGTATAAAAAAAACATTGTTTGGTAAAAAATATGTTGGCCTAGGCTAGTCACTTGAAATTAGTCAAGATTTGCAGGTTATGTAGTAAAAACGTTCAAAATGTTATTTTGAACTAAAATTTGTGAAATTGAAATATATTTTTACATATTTCTATTTAGAACTAAATTATAAAACTTTTGTGTATTTTGAAAAAAATTACAAAAATGTTTTACTATTTTTTATGTAGGCATAAAGTTCTTTTTTTTCCTTCCGTTTCTGAACATTTTTCGCTTTCTAAGCTAACAACTTTTACAATTTCAAAAGAAACTAATTTTTAGTGGCATATTTGAATTCTTTGAAGTTTCGTCTACAAAAAAGCTATGGAACACTTTTGGATTGGGGTTCATTTACTATTTTTGGCGATTTTTTAAAAATATGCTTGCAAAGCGCTATAAACGGGCTTTTCAATTTGAGCTTTAACCATGCCAGTTCTAGGGTTAAGTCACCGTTTAAAAGTGATTCTCCAAGATCAATAAGATGCATTGTGTGTAAATTACTGTTTTTAATTATATCTACATATACTTTTGTTCACATTTCCATTCAACGTTTCGTGGAGTGTACAGGCCTCTACTGTCATGTAATACGTTTATCTGTATATGCCGTTTGGCTGAGATTTTTAGCAATGATTGTTATCTACCACTGGACCAATACGAAACGCAATTGTCAATTTGATAAAACTCTCTTATTTCTGAAGCAAGCACTAAAAATCTCAAGTTGCAGAAAACTCCCGAAGAAGTTAAATTTATTTATGGCAGTCACTGTAGTCTATACATTATTATTTATTTTTTCATATGTCGTCTTATTAGTCACTTTATTTGTATTTAATCAAATTATGTTTACCTGTTTGTTAGCAATGATGCAAACTCTAGCACTTCAGTTTATCTTCATGAACCTGATGATAAGTGAACAGTATCGAACAGCTGAGACACGCCTCAATGAACTGCAATCAAATAGAGTCAACTTCTTTTACGATGCAGATGCAGAATGTTCTGCTATTCAAGTGGCTTATGACTGTAGGCCATTCTATGATATTCTTACTGAAACTAGGAAAAATGAATCATTATGGTTCGACATATATCTAAATATTGAGGCACTCCTAATGATGCTAGACGCCTATACCTCCTGGGCCAACGAAAAAGAAATAACATTGTATCTGTTGTATTTTTTGACTCATTTTATGCAACTTTTCTTGGTTAGCATTTCCGTCTATTTGGTAAAATTCCAAGTGAGTATAATGTTGTATAAGATAGAGGTGAGTATTTTTTACTTAGTATAATTCAATGTGTATTCTTAATTAAACAAAAATAGAGCTATTGTTTTGATTAGATTTGTGATGAACATTCTTACTACTGCCAGATTCTAAGGCATTTTCTCTATGTAAGTCTCTCAGTTACCGGGTTTGTTATACTCTTGGCTTACCACCCCTCTGCTATAAACAATTACTGCACCAACCAACAATTTATTTTTTTACAAAATGTTTATTTCGTACTTTCAGTTTATTTATTTTACATTATTGTAAACGATTTTATATTTTTATGCAAAACCGTAAGCTTTAACTTTGTTAAGATAACAATCAGTAGAAACCCTTTAAAAAAAATAAAATTAGAAATTAAATAAACAATATAATTATCGTTTTATTGTTTTTTATAATATTATATTTAGTCTTACTAAAATATAAAATGTTTTAAAATAAAGGAGAATAGTTTCAAAGTATCAGTAAAAACACATATTATTTAATTATTATATTTTGTCAAACTTTTTATTTTACTTTTTATTTTTAGGGGTGTCAAGTATTATAGAGTTTAGAAAACAAGACCAAATGTCTAGTGTTCAATATAATTTAATATGAATATTTTTATAAGTAATATATTAGTATTTATTAGGTAAAAGCCACGTTTAAATTGCCGTAAGTTAGTTTCTTTTCACAGTAAATTATTATTATTGTACATGCCATATTAAAAATATATATATTTAGAAAAAACATACATAGATGTATGTTACCTTATTATCTAATATGTATCCATAAGACATACAATAGGAAGTTCTAACATGAACCAATAATTTATGGACTAAAGATATAAATCTTTCAAGTCAATATGCTAAAACTTGCTGAAAATGTTGTTATGTAACATTAGTTGATGTTTTATGTGTAAGCAATAATAGTGAAACTAATAACACTAATGAACTGCTATAAATTAAAGTTGTCATTACAAATGGTTTGCGTTTAAAAATGTAGATAAAAAATGTGTGCATATTTTTTTCTTTTTTTTTTAAGACCATAAACGTTTTTAAATTTTTAAATAAATTCTTAATTTGTGATACCAAAATTATGGGAAAAACATGTTTTGTGCGATAAAAATCGTTACATTTAAAATAATTAACATACAATACAAATTTTATTTTATTTCGTTCTGAATAAAATAATGGTGTCCTCGTATTATAAAACTACTTAAAAAAGTTATCTTGTTTGTTTAAAGTCGACATGAAGTTAAAATTTGACAGTGATAGATTTTAACACAAATTTTAAATTTTCCTTAAGTTTAATCTTAAGGACAAAAGTCCTTATAGCCTAAGTTATAAGTTAGAATGGAAAACTAGGATAACTATAAATTTTATAATTATTAAATAATCATTTTTTATAAAACAATGATATATTAAATAGAATTCTAAATAGATTTTATGTGGTATTGAAATAAGGTGTAGGAGTCGGTACTTTTTTGTATATATACAAATTTAGCTTCTACAATTTAAAACTAAAACAAAAAAGCTTATATGTCTAAAGTTTTTTAGAAACAAACAATTATAATAATTAATTGTAGTACTATGACAAAGATTATATATTTTATTAAGAAGTAGTATATCTATTAGTAATCATTTTTTGTTGCCCAAGGAAAGTATTATGTTTTGATTATAAATTTTATCTAATTTGAGTTTGTTTATATTTTACAGTTTGCTTCGGTGGTTGATAAGTTTGACGAAATTGTAACTTTTTTAAATAAGGATATCAATTCAATAAAGGTAAGACGAATAACAACTATACTCTTGCATTTATATATTAGATAATTGTCTAATTAAATTGCACATAGATTCGCTGTAATACATAGTGTATTAAAGTAAACTTTGATTAGTAAACCAATGTGTAAGTTGTAAGCACATTGATGTATTAATGTACCTACCGATTGTTTTCTTAGTCTGAAATTTTACACTAATAACTTCGAAGGGTGAAAAACCGAAATTTTAAAATTTGTTAAACTGGAAACAACCGTAACTGAATTATTATTTTATAATCTTTAATCCATTTTAAACTATTATACCTCCCATGAAAAGTAAAGAATAAAATTATTAAAGGTTTTTGATGATTCCAACCATTACAGAATGGGTAGAAAAAACATCTTTATTGAAGTATAATGAAATCAATAAATCCAGTAGTGGGCACATAATCTGATACGTTCAAAGTTATGAATATTATTCAAAAATTGTGTATGGAACAGTTTTTGAAATGAACAATCCTTTCTGCAAGAATAACCCAAAATTATATATTCTAAAAAACCATTACTCCTTAAGAAGAGACAACATCGAGTTCGTAAAAAAATATTGTATATCTCTACCCTTTTCTGATATCTGCCACTACCTTAATGGGTAGACAATAGGTTTAGAATGTTTAGCCATCTCCATTTCTATATCCAGTATCAGATTTTTTCCAAACTATTATATTCTGGATATTATCCTAACATTTTCTAATATTACTATGTATTATTAATATTTTAAATTATTTTACACTTTTTGATAAGAGCAAACATTGCAGCAAGTGGTGACCAAAACGTATCACTCTTTAGATACAATATCGAATACACTAAAAATGTTTGCAAATTCTCTAAATTTAAAAAAAAATCTTACGTCTTAAACTATTTGACAACCGCAACGATAATTAAGTAAACTGAAAAGGTCTAAACAAAAATCATAACTACCATAGCAGATATAATGTCAAATCTATTAAATGTTATTGTAATTTTCTAAACACTTTTTTATGACTTTTCTGGGTAATTGTTGAGTCGATGTAACCTTACTTTAAAGGGTGGTTAAAGGTCGGTCGCTGAACAAACAATAAAGTACTTCGTTAATAGTCCATTAACAAAATATTTTTTGCTAACATTAGTTTAGTGCTCAAGGTACAAATAATTATGTTTAGTAATTACCTTATTCAGTAAATGTGAACTTATAAAACCACTACTAGACACCTTGGTTGTGTCTACGTCACTTTAGATTTGACCGATAATTATTTACGTTCATACGAGTATACTGTGTACATGAATTATAATTAATTATGTTATGGAAAACCAATATTTCTTTAACTTATTTTTATGTATTACAATCGATATTTTATGAAGCTTAACTTACCGCGTGCGAAACAAATTGTACTCCTTTATTACGTTTACAGATGACCAACCTTCTCGTGGAATTGCAACATCAGTATCATGACATATTCAACCACAGCCCTTTCAATACATCAGAAAAATGATTAACTTGGGTAAGTGATAACATTTATTTTTTTTAAGATACAATTTTGTTTCACGAATATATTATTATACAAACATCTAGTGTATTGATTAAAGACATGCGTATGCAGTTCAGTTATATTAATTAAATAGTTATTTTATAACTATATTTTACAGTTACATCTATAACTTAGGACTAGCTGCGGATTTGTAGACTTAATACTAATGTTAAATACATAATTTGTATAAAACACAGTACGTGTTTATAAACGTACTTTAATTCATAAGTGAAGCATTATACAATCTACCACTTTAAACAAACAGTAATTAATCTACTTTAGTAATGATTTACACAAATATTTAAGCCATATTTTTTTAAATTAGACGCTCAAATAATGGAATAAATATTCTTAAATTAAAATTTATAAACGTAGCAACTTATTAAAAATATTAGGATATAAATAAAATAAAGTGGTGTACAATTTAATAATAAATCGACTCTGAACTCCATGACAAATTATTAATTACATTATATATATAAAACTTTCTAAAATTTAAAATTAAATATTTTTATTACATTAGCTATTTCATTTATTTCACCTACAGAAAACATTATATTCCATTTTTTACTTTTTAAAAATATGTTTATTAAAGTTTGTTTGTGTCATAATTATTTAACTGTTTTGATCCTAATTTATTTCTTTATCGTAAAGGATAAACAAAACGTTTAAATACATCATACATGTAAATTACTTTTGAATAAAACAGTAATAATAATGGAGATGCTTCGGGTTTGATACAATGCATATGAAATATAATCTGCGTAGTTAAATGGCATGAATACAGGTTAACAATAATCCCGTATTGCAATACAGTGGTGTAAATACAAGTACTACTTTGATTGCAATACATTATAATAGTTTATTCCAGTACTATCTTGTTAAATTTTTACTTATACTTCATATACTTTAATTCATTTACTTATACATTTTTCCGTAAAATTAGAGACTGAGTAAGAAGATTTTTATCAGAGTACAAAAAAAACAATATTATAGGAAATGTATTTATAAATTTTAAAATTTGTTGATTTAATAAATCCGTCATCACTAAATAAATAAAATTTGTTGGTATAAATGTCCCTTTGGAACATCTTAAAATAATATTGAAGTAGTTGCACAATAACATATAATTTATTTATTGTTTTTGTAAGATTTGTAACACTACTTAAGATTACAAATATACTAAAATATAGAAGAACATATTTTGTATTATTAATATTATTAGTGCTACGTAATTCTGCAGTTAAAATTTAATGTATATAAACTTGTTTCTACCACAGTGCCACCATCTTCAGTGATACACGACCTACAATAATCAAACTATAACAGTAAGTTAATAAATGTACGTAAACTTTGATTTGTTATATTTGATATTATATTACCATAATAGGCTATATTGTGTTATTATTTCATTATTATTTCTCGTGCCTCACTGGTGGTGGTGGTGATACTGTCATTGTAATGCTTGTTTGCTAATAATAGTATTAGTTGTACGAATCTGTGTTCAGATTTTATTGTAAGAAGTATAATCTAAAATATACAATTCAAAAACGTACAATTAAATTTTAATATACAGAGTGTGCATAAAGTCCCTTTAACAACCTTTATTTTTTATTTTTTATTGAAAATAAGGTAACAAAACTTTGTACATATCTTCTGTTACTTTATGAATACTTTGTATATTTGTAATGTTTATAGTGTCAAAGATTTTCAAAATACAAAATATTCTTAAACAATTTTATCACTTTATAGTTGGTGTAAATAATGTTTTCAAACTTCTACGCTGCACAAATTATAATATGTTAGTAGTAAAATAAACATATTGGTAGACTAATCTTCAATTATGTAATTTATAATATGAACATCTTAATATTCATATTTACAATATGTGTTGGTTTTTATTTTACAGGGTTGTTGCACTGCAATAGCGTATCTCATCGTACTCATAGA
>JAGFPH010000332.1:2439-19730 GCA_018207615.1 Philaenus spumarius | reverse complement strand
CCCCCCGTGGACCATCAATCAAAGTTTGCCTTGCAAGAAAAGATTAATGTAAGACAACGTTACAGTCAAGTGTTTACGAGTTCTTCAGAGGACAATTTAAAACAAAGAAGCTTCTTACAGACATCGAACATAACCTAACATAATTGTTTAAAGTAATGGTTTACAATATCTTTTACTCGTTTTCCGGTTGTAATTTGTGGAATTATTATGTTTTTAATTATTCTGAACGGCTGACGTAAGTTGTGCATATTTCTAAAACTAAGTTTGTATTTTTTGGGTTTCGACCAACTGTTTGGGAAATTGGACTACTTACAAAGGCAATGAAAAGCTTCCTGCGTGTACGAAATATATTTAGTAGAATTTGTTTGCTCCAACCTCCAGCCCTGGCTCAAACGCTGCTTCGTTGCTCTCAAAGCGGAAATCGGGTTTTGCGAGTTTGCGCTTCTACCTTGCGGCCTAGGATTATGGACTCTTCGCGAGTTTGAGTCAAGACCGTCGGTCTATTATCAAAAGCTGTTCCAACCGTACAATTCCATCACTTTAATTTGAACCGGGTACTATTATGGTATTTTACGTTTTGATCGATTTCAGGAGAACCAAACGAGCTATAGGGTAGTGTAAAAATAATCTTATATGTTTTTTTTTTTTTTAGTGGAACCCCAAAAAGTTTCATTCTAGTATGAAACATCTCAAAAAAAAATTTCCATTTATAAAAAAAAGTGCTTCACGTTGTTTCATTTTTGGCTAATGAACTCGTCCAATCGACATATAAAAGAAAGAGTGTACACAATTTGGACCAAATCGGACGTAGAATGCGATCGTTAAAATTCAAACAAACACAAGCATATAAATATTAAATTTTCAATGAGATCCCAAAACATTCTGGAATCATTATTGGTGTTCATTGAATACTCACGATCATAGTTCTCACTATAAGAGTCACTGGAATAGCTCATATTTCCTATGGAAATTTGCTAAAAATACTAAGCAATAATTTTGTTCCTGATAATGATAACTTATAAATACTTACATTGAATTCATAATAGTAGGTAAACATTTTAAAGGATTTATATTTATTGAAATTATAAGTAAGAGGTATAGAACCTATGAATATGTACATTATTTTGTAATGCTATTGTGTTATCTTAAGACATTGCAATAATATTATAAGTTATTTTTCAGTTGTAGAAAAGTTTATAAAGCATACAAAAAGTTTAGTCGATGAATGAAAATGAAACAAATGATTGTTTCTGAAAAATAAAAATAATTTCTACATTGAATGATATGCCTGCTGAAGACGCAAATATAATTTATTGTAGCACTTAAATCAAACAAACGGCACAATATTTTATATTATATTAACAGGTTGAGTGCCATGAGAGACATTTTTATCTCTCGCCTGGAATATATTATTTGGTCGGACAAAAAAAAGTTCAAAGGGTCAAAACATTTTATTAAATATATTGAAAATATGTGTAAACTAAATACAATAATTACTGAAAATTTAGTTTTTGCTTTAAAATTACTTTGTTTTGGCCTAAACTGAGAGATAAACATAGAACCCTAAATTCTAAATAATCATGAATTTTGTCTACATCTATTTCTAATTGCAAACTACAAATTTACAAATTATAATTTAATTACAAACGTATAGGCCTACATTTACACAATTTTGAACACTTGTCTCATGTAGTCATCAAGGATGCCCAGTCAGAACACAAAACTAAGTATATAAAACTTCGATGTTTTATTTACATCAAGTCATTTTTATAAAACTATCACAAATTTAAAGACAAATTTTAAAGAGAATTTCTAGGTTTACAATATTTCTAGGCTTACTACTAAAATGTCAGATCAAATGTTAAAAAACCACTGCCGACTGTATAACCTCAATTTATGATAATTATTTAGCATAAATACAAAATAATATTATACAATAACTATGACAATTTTTATATGGGAAACGTACAAAAAAATAATACTTTATATTGGGTTATGTCTTAAAAAAAAAAAAAAAAAAAACGCTTAAAAATGCTAAGGACGCCTTCAAAAACTGCAAAATTTCCTCTATAATTTGATATAACAACTTGTAAATAACATTGAGTAATATATTTATCTCTTAGCGTTTTTAAATTAGGTTGTTGTGAGTGATATATTTATCTCTCAATAACGTTTCTGGCAATTTGTTTTTTTTTTGTTTTGTTTGAGAGACAGATTTGTCTCTCAATATCAGATGTGGCACGAAATATAAATAAGGTCTTGGCAGTGAACCTGTTTAAAATAATAAATTTTAGTAATTTGATAATAATTATATTAAATCAAATTGTTATTTATACTTTTATTTTTATACAGATTGAATCAATATTTGAAACAAAATATTTAATATACAATTACAACCACCACTTCTATATAACAAAGCCAGAAATTTAAAAAATTTCCTCGGCCTTTGAACATTTGCCCCTTACAATTACGTGGCTGCACCGCAGTAATAATTATAAAAGTAATTAACTGCTTCATTTGCATGACATGGAATGGAGGTTGGTGATATACAGAAAGCTCTGAATTCTTGAAAATTTACTTTGTGGTACACAGGTTTATGCAAAGCTCTGGAACATTAAACAAATATTTGTTTTAACATTACTAATATAATTTAAAAATGTATAAGAAAATACAAAATAAATGATTATGCTTGAAATGGTATACGTTAAACACACTAAATAAAACAATTAAAAGTTTAATCTAAAACTAAAACAGTAGTTATACTAGCAATATGCAACTGAAAACTGATATAAAAATACCAACATAAATAATAAAATAATAAAAAGAAAGCAGAGTTTTTCATGTCTGCCAAATAGAAATTATAATTTTAAAAAGTGATAAATTAAATAAATTATATATATTACATTTTAACAAATTGCTGTCTTACGTGAATAACCAATGTACCCAAATGCGTTTCCTTATCTTGTACATTTCGGGTCGTGTAATATTTTGTGCGTGAAATTAATTAACTACATAACTGGAAGATGATGATAAAAGATGTTGTATTCAATACCGACATGAACAAGAGGACAGGGATGGAATATAACTACGTTAGCCTATAAAAAGTAAAGCATTACCTAGTATGTTCTGTAATGTTAGTATAACATAAAACTCAATATGCAAACTTATAATATTAAATATAATACAAAAGAACACAATAATTTCAAGAAGTTAAACAAACTGTTAATAATATAAATATGTAGCAATATAGTTTTAATATTTCAACAGTGTTTAAATAAATATTAATTCAACTGATATATTTATATTCCAACAAGATTTTTTTGATTAGTACACAAACTGCCAATGATGCATACAATGTATGTACTGCTTTTAAAGATAATACGTATTTTGCAATATGATCCAGCGTAAGTGTAGAAATATTTATTTCTCTTCGAGTTAAAAGCACACAAAGTTTTTCCGAGTGCTTCTTATTAGAATACGAATAAAAAAAGTCGACCACAATGTAATTTTTAAGTTTAAAAAGTTCAATTTAGTTTAAAAAAATAACACATTTTAAAAAGTAGATGTTTGTTTATATCGTGACATTTTAAAAAATAGAATTTATAACAATTAGTTAATTATAAATTACTGAAACAATAATAGTAATTATTACAATATTATACATTATTTAATTTAGCATGTTATACTCATTGATTATTACTGAAGTCACATGTAACATAAAAACTGAAAGCATATTTCAACACAATAATTATAAGGAATGTAAAAGAAATCATGTACTAGGCTACTAAAAATGTGTTTTGTTAGATCAAGTTATGCACAGATTTAGATTTGCTTTCAAATAGTGTAAAGAAACAGATTTTTCAATTATATTTGTTTACAACTTACAGAGTAATGTGCTAAAGAAAGTATACGCAATAGATTGTCAAACAGATTGCTCTAAAAGGATTGTAATTTTTTATTGTAAAACATAAATAATGCATATGTTTTCAAAACATTATTATAATAATAACAACAAATATAGACTATCCTGCAATTTAAATAAGAAAAATTTTAAGGAAAATGTTTTATATTTTACATATTTATCAAGTAGGAAATGTTAAACACGTTATTATGTTTTAAATACGAAAGTACAAATAGTAAATGGTAACAATTTACAAGCTTTCGACACATTTAATAACTAATTCCCACTCCAAGGAAAAACTGGTTTATCCACACAGGAAGCATACACCAGTAAGTATATCTTTAAATATTATGTTATGCATTAAATACGGCTGTACATAGATTCGAGAGAATAAGGGAAATACAGAAATACAGAAAGCGTATTTTGTAAAATTTAATTTCAGATCATTTTAATAAAAAAACATAATAATTTACGTTTTTGAGTGAAATAAGTCATAAATCACCCTAAACTCGCCTCAAATACACCATCACTCTTAGTAAGTTTCAATAATACAAGACAATTATGTTTTACACATCTGTTATTTATTTTTAATTTGATTTTAAATGTTTGACTCAAATTCATTAACTTATATTTGTTTTACAATCGGGAGTTGTGATATAGGTTTTAATTAGAGAATCTACTCTTGAAAATCATGTAACAGTGTCCTGAAGATAACCTGAACTTGTTTAAGTTAGCGGATCTTATATACCATTGTCAGTAATTTGATAATGTTAGATAAGATTGGTTGTCAAAGAATACATGATGTGAAAGTGATAGGAGTAAAATGACTGAAATATTTCAGAAATGACTTATTTTACCACTATTGAAAATGTATAACAATATGTTAAAAAACTAGGAAGGAAATGTGTTAAATTGGAACACAATATCTTACCTGAAAACCTACCCTAAGACCCAAGTCTCTGTTATAAACTACAAAACCATTTATCATTTATTATTTAAATTAAAAAATTACGTAAATGACCTATTGTATTTTTGCGAAGAACAAAAATAAGAACTTTACAGATAAAGAACCTGAATCACTTAAAACTTTACGCATTACGTAAGGAAAATCGCTCGCACGTATAATAAAATGCTACATGAAACGACAATAGAGAGACAAGCACTGCCTTTATAATCAAGGATGCAGTTTCATTAAATGTTCTATACCTTGGGTTTTCCTTGCGTTGCTGGATTTATAACATTTGCTGGAACCATTCCTAGTCATTTCACGAATAGAGTCACGTTTCGGAACACTTATGAAACTTTATGAACTCGCTTGAATCACTAAATGGCTTTTGTTTTACAGTCTACGTAAAGTTATAAGTTTTTATTAACTTTATAAATGTGAATATAACAAACTTGACTGAACCGAAACAAAACAAATTTGTTCCTATTATATTTTTTACTAACTTACAATTTAGATAAATTAAGTTTAGCGTATAATTAAGTTGTTAAATATTTTACATATTGACACGTAAACTAATATTAATCCAAATAAAAACCATTATTTCATTATGGACACTTTTTTTTGTAAATAATAGTAGAAATTCTGAGTATTGAATTTTCGGCATCAGTACGACCTAAGAGTTTAATATTTTTAATGGAATTACTGTAATATTGTGAGAGTACTAGATAGTAAGTTAAGGATGCAATATATTTAAAGCATAAACAAATTAATGTAATCCATTTATTTTTTTATATAGACAATACATTCATGGAGACAATTTTAATTTATATTTTCGAAATATTTATGTGCACGGTTTTTATTTCAAAATACTAAAAGAATAAAAATAGATTTTTAAATGTAATTATCATGCTTATTTAATAAACTGAAATTACAGTATTTTTAAGTTAAACACACGATTAATTACCTTTTAATATTAATATTTTATGTTTTTATGTTAGCAATAAAAACATAAAATATGTTAATTTTCAACTGACGATATTATTTCTGAAAAAAGTGTTAATACCTTTATCAACATTATATAAAAAAAAATTTTAGTTATGTTTAAACAGAATTGGCAATATTAACTTATTATATAGTTTTACTACCAATTAACACAATTATTGTATTTAAAAATGTTATAACATTTTATCAACGATATAACGCTATTGAAAATACATGTTTTAAATGTAATTAAAGTTTTATTACTACCTAACAATTAATAGATTTTAAATAGAAGCAGAATTTCTTATGCACAGTTTTAAATAACGTAAATCGCCTAAAATAGACTTAATTAAAAAGTATCTAACAAATAGTTTTAACATCAAAACTTCTCTTAATTAAACCATTTAAAAACAAATGTAAATACAAAACCTTGATTATTTGTTAATATTTCACTTTGAAATGAGGTTAAAAGATGACAAAAATCTTGAAGTCAGGTTTTGTGCTAAAGTTTTAAAATAAAAATATTTGGTGGCAATTATTTTGTGTGAAAATTACGAAAAAAAAAACAATCAAATAGAATGTTAAATGTTTTTTTTATATATACGTGGGCTTTTAAAATATACATTTTAAGCATACATTTTTCTATTTAACTGAGGATAGTTGATTATTAGATTGATCTAAACGTAATTTTGAGTTACACATAACAAATATGTATTTAAGTGTTTTATAAATTATTTAGTATTTACTAATAATGTATTAACTAAATGTTTTAACATGATGTTCTCCATTTGTTTTATTTATCATTTTAGTTAGTAATTCGTTTATGTTTGCCATTATACCACAGACAATTATAGGTTTAAAACATAAAGATACTTGTGGATTAAGACAATAATTTACAAATTGAGAAAAATGTCTAGCATTTTAATTTAAAAGATATAAAAATGCCGTGCATAGCTTGTAAATTGAAATAACATACTAAAATATTTTAAAATATTAGCATTTTAAACCTTCCTTCTCTGATTATAAATTCGACTTCAATTGTCTTTTCTCTACGTAATTCAACTTCAAATTCTACAAGATTGCCTTGACGTACTAAGCAAATTATGTCCGGCATGTTTAGTAAAGTTGCTTTATGCTTCGTACACCCGTGTTACTTTTTGACTGTTCAAAAACTATAGATAGGCCTATCTGTTTTAAGTTATGGCGTTTATTGTGTTGACTTGGTGGATGCATGCAATTGATTCTATGTAAATCTATTAACACACTCAGCAGGACAAATAACAAGGTTCCGGAAATCATCACTAAATAAACTTATTAAGTACGTAACAATGAACAATGAATTAAAAATAAACGTATAAAATTATAGCATGTGTTAAATCCAAACACTTAGCCAAAATAGGAGAGTTATATTATCATTTTTGATAAAATAGGTAGCTACTTAAAGTCTGTACTTCGATTTGGGTATATTCGTAGGTAGCATGTGAAAGCAATGTCTATACATTCAGATAGGGCAAATATGTGTATCATTCCTTAACGAAATAACTCTTACATCAAATACAATTTAGTAATTCTTCTTAACTTCTAATCAATTTCATAAGTTGCAAAGTTCAATCAACTGAGTCACATCAAATAAATAATAAATAATTGTTTACAAAAATATTTCAGTCAGATCTATTCCTGTAAGGTTTGCTTAGAAATTAAAATATATCATTTCTCACAGAATATCTTGAGATGATATAAAGTTATGTTATAACTTTGATAGTTTACAAATAATTTATATTGCTGTATTTTCATATTTGTTTCTGTTACATTATGTTTTTTAACAATATGTCAAAATCAATTTTATAAATTTTGCAATTCTTAAAAGAGTAACAATTCAAATAACGTATTTTTTATTAGGCTTATCGTATGTTTAGCACCAGTCTTTGACGATTTCTAACATTGTTTATTAAATGTAATATGACATAAAACTGCTTTGCTTAATGTTCTCAAACAGAATGTTTGTTTAAATAATAGAAAATGTTTATCAAAACTAGTATATCATTATTTTGTGTATATACATATTTATAAAAAATATTAAAATGGAATACATAAATTATCTTCATGATTAGAAAGATTGAAATTAAAGGTGCCAAAAATGCTTCATAAGCAATAAAATGCAATAGGAAAATGTCATTATACAGTATGTAGTTTTACATAATGAAATATGTTAAACTGTGATTTTTTAAGAGCTGATACAGTATCGCATATAACCTATATATATTAATATAATACTATTTCATGAACAAGGATTTGAATTTACAAACTGTTTTTATAACGTAGGAATAAAAACAAAAACGTTAACTTATTATTAGGAGTAGTCTTCTAAATTCACTGTAAGTATTTAGTTAATAAACTAACCGCATAAGGTCGTTATGAAGTTAATTTATTTCCAGAAACACGAGAAAAGCATTAATTAAATGTCACGTGATTAATGACTGTGCAAATATTTGTCATTTGTAAGATTAGTCTCTTGCATTTATCCATACGAGTATATTTATTTATTAACACTATATGTATTAAAATTACGTATTTTGTCAACTAGCTTATAAATTATATTTCATTTTCCCTTGAAAGTACTCCTTTAACTATCAGTAACAAAATATTCAAATAATTCAACGTAAGTAAACTAAAGTTAAAGAAACTGAACATATTTTACTTTCAGAATTGATAAGTATAAATTTAGCCATACTGATTTAAAACATTCAATGTGTTTGATTTATTTTTGGGGACTGTAACAATGTACATTTTTCAAAATTATATATTGTACCCTTTGGAGTACTGAAAACAAATGTAATTTATATCAAGAGTTCTAAAGCTGTAGCCAACTTATATAAATCTTCCAAGAAGAAATAATTCTTCTATCATTTATATATTATATCAAGTAATTTATCATCAAACATAAAGATATATTTTTAAAATTTAATGTAAAAATGAAGAGATGTTTTATTAATGAAGTTTAAAAAACATGCACTGTTCGAATTAAATTTAGATGCAATTTATTAGACTAGTAATGTTTTTGTGTCTATTTATTTCACGGAAATAAGAGAAAAATAAGAAGGAAAACATATGGAATAAATTAAAATAATGTTATCCCATAATTGCATTGACTCTCTTTGACCAATCACTTCGTTGTTATTATTTGCATAATTTGGTTTTAAATATTGTGTTACCCTGGACAGTATATTAATGATTATATAAATGTCTTCTGTATACCACTATTGCAGACATAGTTACAGCTCTGCTTCATTTTTTTCACAGTCGGACTTTTCATGTATTGTAGACTTAGCTACGTCTACAAGTATGTGATTTCTTAATAAATTATATTTTCCTCTTTCGTTTCGTCTTGGGTCTTATCGCAGGCACTAGATAATATACGCGTTATGACGTGCTACTTGCAGTACGGTGAAATCGATTAGTAAAAGGCAAAATTGTGTTGAAATTTGCTATTGTAAATGTAATTATGTTTCGTGACGCTTTAGCAGTTGCTGGTGTTAGTGTTGCTGGTTTATTGATATCAAACCAGCGTAGACGTGAAATAAAACCTCGTTCTGTATGAATGAAAGACTACTTTTAAAACAGGAAACTTTTCAATGTTAAATATTAGGGAGCTTAATGAAAACTCATTATTTAAACATTTCACTATAATGTCCAGAGTTTATTTTTATTGCCTTTTAGAACAGATCGGACCAAAAACAGAAGGTTTTTAGTTTACGATTTGACACTTTTCACAGACATGTTGTATTTTTCACCCAATGCGTGGTACGCGTCATTATGTTTGTTTTTATTTGTATACGACTTGTCACTTATGTCCCACAGCACACTATAACTTCTGTAATCCTCAATAAAATCACGAATTCGCTTATCTGATGCCATTTGGTTTGCAGATTTAAAAACCAAGTGTAGTTATAACATATCTAAGCAAGAACGTGGATGTGCTTGTTTTGCAGTATGCGATTCAGAAACTGGGCGGTTTTTTCATAAAAAACAGGCTTCTATGCTTGCGAACGTGCTCTAGCGCACGTAAAATCACATAAGTGTAGTCATGGTTATACACACATAACACTAATAATTCATTTTTTAAGAAGCATTAAATAAAATACTACTGAAAATCTTAAAGCAAGACCACTATTTTAACCAATAATTAACTTTGGCTTTTCGTTTAAATGGTCTTATAGGATTTTTCTCATACATTTTTAGTTTAAGCAAAATTGAATTACAAAGATAAATTTGAACATATGGATTTCCGTTAATATGATAGATATGTTTTGCAACTTTTAAAATGTAATACAAAAGTTAACAAAAAGACAAACTCTTGTTCGTCATCAATCTTTATTTAACAATTCAAGAGTTTTATAAATGTGCTCTTTCAAAGTTATATTACTCAGATCTATTCCAACACTAAATTATGGCCAGAATATTATCTTTAATGCTTACAAAATTTAAATAATATGTATTTTAAAAATTCTTTATTAGTAGCGACACCATTTTTTATAATATATTATTTTGTTTCTTGAAGCAATATTATACCGAACATGATACAAAAGTATCAAATCAAAAAGTTAACATACTATTTACATGTTAAAACTATTTTTAACTATAGTTGTGCTATGAAATTTTTAACAAAACATTACATTTTAATAAATATAGTTAAACGTATATTGATGATTTCTTTATTTTGTGGCACATTGGAAGTACAATAACATAGTGATTTATTAAAAGATTATTTCTTATTCCATATTAGCAGCATGTGAGTTTTATGTTTACAGTTAAATAGTTTCTTTACTACATTAAGGGCACATACTTCCATTTAAACCCAATCTTAGCTATAATACTCATTAAAAAAGATCTATTACAGGTAGAGCACTAGTGTTTTATTTTATTTTGTATAAAGGATTTCCTTTTATAAAGGATTTCCTTTTTACAATGGAAATAAAACACACACATTAAACGAGCATCAGGGGTAATGCTAAACATTTACTTGGGACTTTGTGTAATGAATAAATGTATTAGCTTTATGAATATCCAAATATTTTGTTTATACAATGTGCTATGTATCATTGGAAAGTAAATTGTATGTAGATTAATAATCAACAAAAAAAAAAAAAAAAAAATGGAAAACATCTTTCACTGAGCTCTTAATTAGTAATATATAAATACAAATAGATTTAGTGTTATAAAATCGTGAAAAGTATAAACTACTAAGAAGTGATTCATTGGACAATAATATTGTTCTACTTGATTGTAAATTTGAAAATGATATATCGCATAGAACAGTCAATTCAGATTTTAGTAATTTGGATTATATCTCCATGCTTCTTTTATAATCATTAATTTTCTGAGGAATAATACGTTTACAAGTGTGAATTTAAATATTCATATTGTATCTAAACCTTGTTAAGACTGTTTTGACGTCCTGGCCTCCTTCCTTTATACCCCTTTTATTGAAATCTTGCAAACTGCGTTCCATAGTGTAGGAATGTAAAAAAACTTACCTGTTAAGAAATTAAACTACTTTAAAGTTATACTGTCATTGTAATGATATGAACCAAACTTTATACGTTTCCATTTTGTATATCTCATTACGTTCATGCAAAAATATATGATTTTGCATTATATTTATCTTGAGAAGATTTTGGATATCCATTGTTATTAAGATTCCGTTGGATAAGTACGCGCTCGTTTAATATGGTTATAAATGTTAGAACAAAAACAACTTTCATATTTTTGTATCGTATCGCTTGCTTAAATGGGATTACTCTGTTTTAATAAAACATGATCAATAAACTTTAAACTTTAAAGCTATATCTGTGTTGTAGAAGTAATGATGTTATATTAATTACATAATTATAACTTAAATCGATTACAATGATGATTATATTGGTTGAAGTTTTAATCATTGATTGTATACATGAACGAGGCGAAAATTTGTTGATGCTTAATAAAGTCGCAATACAAGAGAGTAAGTTGGACTTGAGTAAACTATCTCAGTGTTGCAAAGGAAAGTCCACATACATTTATATAATATATTTTGAAACCTCAATATAAAGGTAAATATTTTTATTTTAGCACAACCGTAATACTTTTATTAAAACAAACAAAAACGTTTTACTTAATAACATTGTATACTTACTCTTAGAATCTAACTAAACAATTCAGAAAGTAACTATACCAATAGCCACTACTTTGAAGTCTTAAGGTTTACCTTTTTACTTAAGCAAGAAAATGCTACATGTGTTAGAAATGTGAAATTATTTTTTTTATCTTACCATATTAAAGTAAGTATTAAATAAATGCAATGCCACTAGTTTTACCCTCCATTCAGTTCCCGCTAATACAAATTTACAGAATAATACATGTACTTCTTAAATGTATCTTTTGAATGTTTTGTGTATATTTTTTTGGTATTATTTTAAACCCTATATATTTATATTTTGACGACCTTTAAATTTTTAATAACCCGTTAATTATAAATATATTTGATTGCATATTGAATATATAAAATATGTTTGTTTGCTGTTTTTGTTTTTTAAGTAGGGCCTAAGTTCTCTGCTTGCCAATAATGTTAATTAAAGGTTATTTCAAATTTGCGTTGCAATAGTTAATGTCGTTCCTATAGCTGAATCAGTCGAATACATTTGCAAAGAATTGCATCCGTTTAAATGGATTATCTAAGATGAAAGGGTTGATCTTACCATTGTTATAATGCAAGTTTGTAAATCAAAGTTTCTACATCGGTTCTAAACTGCATTCCTTTAGAGGAGATTGCATTACCACTTTAATTGTTTCCAGTTTGTTACCGTATTGGATTCACGCTCCAGTTAGCACAATAGTCGTAGGTATTGTACAAACACATTGGAAATAGGAAACTGTGAGCTTTTATAAATTGAAAACTAAATATTTCTTGAAAAAGGTATTTACTTAGTTAACCTGATAATTCCTACATTTCCTCCTTATTATTTATGATTTATTTGTTTATATACAGGAGGAAATTGCATAGGATTGCTTTCGTTTGTAAACAAAAGTATTTTGTTCAAAATTATAATAATATTATTCAAATTATTTAATGTAGTTTTAATATAATAATACTTTTAGAACTAACACAAATAAAAAACGTTTTCAGCAGTATGTAAATTATGAAATAATTTACGAGAGGTGTTTTATCCATTATTTGTTAATAATTTTTATAATATTTTTTTTATCTCACATGTTTTGAGGCAATGATAACCTTTGGGGGTACTTTAAACAGATTTTTACAAGTGAATGTACGGTAAATATTTTATACATATAATCTCCTGTTAAAAGTGGTATAGCTTGAAACCTTAAGGAGATCTTTTTTATACAGTTGGAAGGATGATTTAATGGATCTTAAAATTAGAAGTGAAATCAATAATACTATAGGTTCTGTGAATAATATTTTATATATCTAGGCCATTTGAAACGAAAGAGGTTTATGAAAAGACACATTCGTACTGAGCAAATTTGCTTTGGGGTATTCAAAATAATGGGTGAATTGATATTGTACATGTTTGGCTTGAAACGAGGAAATTTACATTTATCTATCACATGTTCATAGCTCCCTAACCGTAAATTATTATTATGTTTTATGTTTCGAGAAACATTACTATTAAATATTTTTTAGACCATATTAAATAAATGTAAGTATTTTCTAAGTCGAACACCTTAATATCCACCTTTATAGTTTTTTTTAGAACATTTGTATTAATAAAATGTTTCACCTAACTATTCCTATGTGTTTAATTACTTTTTCTGTGTGAGTTTCTTGCTTATATAGATCCAAGTTATGAGTTGTTTGCATTATTTAGTTTAAATTAAATAAGTAATGCCTTTCAACAAAAAGTATATCAGTAGCTACTTATTATTCTAATCTTTAAACGTGAAAGTTAAACCCTACACCTTACAATTTATACCGAGGCAAAGTCTTATTAGCTGCAGCAATGCACAATATTTTATTGACTTCCCTGTTTTGATAATTAACGTCTTATATGTTATTTTTGTTCATCCAATATAGTGAATCATAAGCGTTTTACCTTTTATCTTTACCTTTATCAAATTTTATCTTTAACTCACTCTAGTCATTCTTTAGATTAAAATAGCAATAAATTAACAATATATCTGCTGCTAAGCATTTATTGTTTGTGTTAATACATTTTGAGAGGATATATTATTATTGCTTTAGTAAAATTGTGTACCAAAAGTTACACAATGTTATAGCATATTAGTAGTATATTTTGTTTGCATTTATTGAAGCATAAAGCAGGATTAAGTGAATTGTGTTTACAACATTTTCATTAATGTCAAACAACATATGTTCTACCTCAACCTATAATTGTTCAACTATACAAGAAACTTGAATTCCCGACGATTTTTTATTTTGCACTCATAGATCGATTTATCATTTGAGTTGGTGTAATTTTAATTTAAGCTTGTTATATGCTTACGCATGTTGCTTCCTATAACATATGTATCGTAAAAAAATAATTATGTTTGGTTCCATACTGTCAAACTTTCATGTTTTAACTTTTCACTATTTCCACAGTTCCTCGACATATAAACACACTCACACACAGACACACCCCCAACGTGATTAAATATAAAGTAAAAACTAAATAAGATTACTTTCGGCTAACCATTTTATTTTCAATCACAACCTCACAAGAAAAAAAATACATATAACCAACAACGCACTGCAACCAAAAGCAAAGTGGTTTCTTCACACTTATACCACTTAAGGAAGAGAAGTAATGAATAACTTAAAAATGGGGAAGTGTAGTTTTAAATGACCCAGCTGCTGACTGCACAATATACATGGTTGATTCCAGGCGTACCTGCAAAAATAGGGAATGTGGAAAGCCCATAGTGTCCATAATATGGTGATTCCATGTTAGACGATGTTGAGCACCCGTTGTTTCCTCTGTGTAAGATGGGCTGAAGAATGACGGGACATCGAGGAAAATATTGGCTGCTTAAACCGGCCAATATTGTAGCAACGATACCACTAATCGAGGACTCATGGAACCAGGTTCAGCACTATACCGAACTCATTTTATGGCAAAAAAAGAAAACAGAAGCAAGGCTATAAAACTGTCTCCAGGCAGTAAGGAAAAGAAGAAGCCTGTTTATGTTAAAGGAACCACCCTGAAGTAATGCCAATAGCGGTCCCAGAGTGGAGGTACTGCCTGTACAGGAATTGGAGTTTAGGGCTTAGTGGGTATACCGGATGAACCGAAAGTCCCACACACCAGGGGACACGTGCTCTTTGATGGTGCCTAATGCATTCCCCCTCCATCCGGGAAAACAAATGAATAACAGTAAAAGTCAGTGAACAATTTTAACATAAAATAAGCCACAATGGAAGAAAAAATAATGTAAACCCACCAACCCTACAAGTTTTACTAATACCTGTCGGAATAACATTGTCAGCTGAATGACGACCTACTAATAGTATTCACAGTAGATTAGGCCAGCCCTATTGTACGATCCCGCACTTTTGTCTATGATAACACATTCCCAGTATCGTATCTACATCCCTTAGTAAATATGTTGCGTTATATTGGTAAAAAAAATTGTATTTTATTTTTAAAAGGCTTGTTTTATTTATCAGTTTTCTCTATATTTTAGTCCGCAAAATGCACAAAATTAGCTTCAAATTGTAAGGATTATTGTACTTATCAGTCCAACTCATTACAATACTTTCTAATCCCATAATCCCGATTATTGTGAAATTTGTTGTGAAGATTACTTATATGGCGAAAAATTATCCACATTGTCTATCAAGCTATATACCTTTGCAAAATGACACAAGAAACGAAATTTTTTTAGTTAGATTCATTTTATATTGTGGGTAATGGAAACAATGTTTTATGTAGGCCTATTCAAAATGGCGAAACAGTAGAAACCATCAATTTTGCATACGTTAATGTTATATCTTCTTAATTGCTTTAAACCTGGTAGTAATGTTTCTTTTATGTTTTAGGAGAGGGTCAAGAAATAAGTTTTCGGCTCTTCTAAAAATTCGAAAAAGGCATAGTTCTACAAGTAATGTTTCTTTTGTTGTTTAGGGAATTCTAAAGATAGGAATGATTTTATTAGAATTATAAAATGGCAAAAACTTAAAGAACAGTTCTGAAAAAATCATTACTACATATATCCCCAACATTTAAATAGAGGTGTATACTATATCGCACACTTTATAATAAATGTAACCTAAAACTTAAGTAATGTTTATTATATTCTAGGAAAGATTCAAGAAAGTTTTTAAATTATTGTGGAGAATTTAGTAGGTTCTCTGGAAAAAAGATACTAAATGCATACTTGTAGTTGCTGGACAATAGAAGAAAACATTTTATTTTGTAAATAGCGAAGACAGATGGACAGTCAGTTATACCATTGACTATATAAGTACTAGACTAATCGAGCTAACGGGCGGTTTGTACCGCGGTTCAGGACCATCAGTAGACGTAATACAGGACCATCTCGCTAGGAGTCGTAGGAGCAGCACCGGTATTTGGCTAAAGACAGAAACTTGTACATCAACACAAAATAGCAGAAAACGTACTTGTTTTCATTATTAGAGTGAACTATAGGTTGTTGTCACTGAAGCTGCCTACTTGATGTTGGCTTATCAGTTTTAAAAAACTTCAAAATCGTTCCTTTACCTTGATCTTTATTGCGTTTATTACTAGGCCTACCACTCATCTTACTAATATAATAAGATATATATAAACAAATTATTAAATGTTATTTTTTCAATTATTTTGCACTTTTGAGTTTTTTGTTTTTAGGTTAAAACCCTATTTTTTTATATGATTTTAGTTTTTTCCCAGTGAAAACTTCATTAGGTTGGGCACTTTTTGCATGGAAAAAAATGATTGAACTCGCTTCACCGTTATCGTCATCGCACTTTTTTTTAAGGCTCCGTCACATCTCCGCAGTTATTTAAGGTTCTGTTGCATCGCCGCAAATATTTAAGGCTACGCCGCATCTCCACAATTATTTAAGGCACAGTCGCCTCCCCGAAATTATTTAAGTCACTATCGGATCTCTACAATTATTTAAGGCTCTGTTGCATCTCCGCAATTTAAGGATCCATCCCATCTCCACAAAGACTACGTAGCATCTTCGCAATTATTTAAGACACAGTTCCATCCCCGCAATTATTTAAGGCTTCATCGGATCTCCACAATTATGTAAGGCTCCGCCGCTTATTAACAATTATTTAAGGCTCCGTCGCATCTCCGCAATTATTAAGACACAGTTGCATTCCCGCAATTATTTAAGGCTTCATCGGATCTCCACAATTATGTAAGGCTCCGTCGCTTATCCACAATTATTTAAGGCTCCATCGCATCTCCGCAATTATTTAAGACACAGTTGCATTCCCGCAATTATTTAAGGCTTCAT
>JAGFPH010000331.1:646914-658524 GCA_018207615.1 Philaenus spumarius | reverse complement strand
TACTAAATTTCATTCCAATCCGTTTGGTGGTTTTTTTAGTAACTTTGACCCCTAAACACCCCTAAAATTTCTAATTTTTTGAAAAGCTTTCTTACCGAGCACCTACTGCCCTAGAGGAAGTTACGTACTAAAATTCATTCCAATCCGTTTGGTGGTTTTTTTTAGTAACTTTTACCTCCCAAACCCCCTCCCCCAAAAATTTCGAATTTTTTGTAAACCTTTCTTACCGAGTACCTAGGGTCCTAGAGAAAGTTACATACCAAATGTCGTTATAATCCGTTCAGTAGTTTTAGAGAAATCGTGATTTAGTAACTTTGAATCCCAAACCCCCTAACGTTTCGAATTCTTTGAAACCCTTTCTTAGCGAGCACCTATGGTCCTAGAGGAAGCTACATACCAAGTTTCATTCCAATCCGTTCGGTAGTTTTGGAGAAATCGTGATTTAGTAACTTTGACACCCCAAAATCCCCTCTAAAATTTCGAATGTTTTGAAAACCTTTCTTAGTGGGCACCTATGGTTCTAGAGGAATTTACATACCAATCTTCATTCTAATCCGTTCAGTAGTTTTTGAGAAATCGTGATCAGTGAGTCAGTGAATTTGGCTTTTATATATATAGACGAGTTTAGTGTAGACTATAGGCCTACTTAAACACCAGCTTAACTGACGTTACGAGCAACGCAAACCTAATTGAAAGTTTAGCCCCAAATAAAGGGGTTAACGTTCTAGTTTCTAGAAATAAACCCACCACTCCGTTACCTAGACCACGCTTCCTGAGAACCAGTAACATACGTTAATAGTGTAGAACGAGATCGCTCATGACGGTATGGTCAAATTCAGTGAGTACATGTGTTAGTTGTTAGTTTTAGGTTATTTGGTAAGAACAATTTATAATTAATGACAATAATATTAAACTTCAATAATTGTAACGTAGGTATTGTTTTCCTTACTTGTTACTTTATTGTTTACATCCTGAATTGTTAATGGTAGGTAAACAACTGAAGTTAACAATACATAGTATCCTATTACTTTAAATGAGCAATTCTTGTATCTATCTTTGTATCTGTCGCGGATCTCGAAAACGGCTCTAAGGAATTCAAAGAAATTTTGTATTTAGGTGTAGCTTTGATTTTTAAGTACACCCATATAGTTGTATTTCGTGTAAAAACGCAATTTTTTGAGAAAATCTAATATTTAAAAGTTGAAAATTTTTAACATAGGGTCTTACGGGTTGCCATGTTGGTTACAAAATAACAACGAAATAGTAAATTAAGCGATGGAAACAGCTGTTTATAAACAAGCTAATTTATACTGTTTTAGCAAGTTGAAAATATAGTGGAATAGAACTGACATTGAGTACCTATTATCCAAAATCATCTGTTCATTGGATAATTTTACTTTCTCACTATACTATAGTATAGAGAAAGTATAGTGATCGCAAAAAAAAAAATCGATGTTGAGATTTTTGTGGAAATATCCGTTTTGGGACCCCCTGAGTCCAAAAAAGTGGTTTTTACAAAATGTCTGTCTGTATGTCTGTATGTATGTATGTCTGTATGTCTGTCTGTATGTAGACAAAGCTAGAGAGAAAACTATTCGATCGATTTCAACCAAATTTGCACCAGACATGTCCAGTACGCCTGTATAGATGCACGAAAAAGGGTTTTGAACAATTTTGAAAAACAACCCCCTTTTTGGCCAAAAAAACCCCAAAAAATCAGTTATTATTTTTTTATAAAAAAACGGCTCTAACGATTTTGATAAAATTTGGCTTATTTGTAGCCTTTAATGTGCCCTACCATATACAAAAACCCGCATCTTTCTAAAAATTCTCATTTAGCTAATAATAATAATAATAACTGATTTTTGGGGGGTTTTTGGCCATAAAGGGGGTTGTTTTTCACAAATTTTCAAAACCTTTTTACGTGCATCTATAAAGACCTAATTTACGTGTTTGGTGAAAATTTCTTCGAAATCGATCCAATAGTTTTCTCTCTAGCTAATAATAATAATATTTATTAGTTAATCGCCTACTTTAATAAAAGTATACAAAGCTAGAGAGAAAACTATTCGATCGATTTCAACCAAATTTGCACCAGACATGTCCAGTACGCCTGTATAGATGCACGAAAAAGGGTTTGGAACAATTTTGAAAAACAACCCCCTTTTTGGCCAAAAAACCCCAAAAAAATCAGTTATTATTTTTTCATTAAAAAACGGCTCTAACGATTTTGATAAAATTTGGCTTATTTGTAGCCTTTAATGTGCCCTACCATATACAAAAACTCGCATCTTTCTAAAAATTCTCATTTAGCTAATAATAATAATAATAACTGATTTTTGGGGGTTTTTTGGCCATAAAGGGGGTTGTTTTTCAAAAATTTTCAAAACCTTTTTACATGCATCTATAAAGACCTAATTTACGTGTTTGGTGCAAATTTGTTCGAAATCGATCGAATAGTTTTCTCTCTAGATAATAATAATAATAATAATATTTATTAGTTAATCTCCAACTTTAATAAAAAAACTCTCCTACCCCACCCTACAAGTCACAGTGAATCTGTTTAGTAATTTAAATGTATTTGTGAGAAAGTATGTGCCAGTTCCTGGTACCGTTTATTTAATTACTGTTAAAAAAACAAGCTAATTTATACTGTTTTAGCACGTTGGAATTAGAATAAATTGGGCCTGATTTAACAATTTATTTTGTCAAAAAAAAAGGTAAACTTTTGGCAAAGATGGATAAATTCTAATAGTCAATCTTGTAATATAGGCCTGGCTCATTTCTGATACATAGTATTGAGGTTATGTTAATCCTGCAATCATTTTTAGTATATTTAGGCCTAGTTTCAAAACTTTAGTAGACAGAAGATAGTAGAACTAGGACTAAAATCGTAATGAAAGCCTCTCACGTTTCTAAAGAATGTATTTGAGGTTATAATTAATCTTGTAATTACTGTTAATATATTTAAGCCTGGTTTCATAATTTTACAAACCTATGTACAAACGAGCCAAAGATTAACGAGATTCTTTAGCGAATTTTCCAACTGCGAGCGAAGCGTCCAGGTTCAGAGCCCCTACTTAGTTTTAATAATGATATAGGCGTATTTATAATACTGTTCACTTATGTACGGATACCTTTTTCCGTTACACCTCATATTATTTACATAATTGTTTTTAAAAGGCTAGTGGCACTCCGGAGTAAACTCCTATATTAGAGTATTATATGCTTTAAACAAACACAGAATCTGTCTGTGGGACAATCGGTGCAAAATGTTAAGTTTAAAGTGTTAGTGGCGTATTGGAGACTGAGATTTTTTTTAAATAACTATTTGTACTTTCTCACTATACTATAGTATACAGAAAGTATAGTGATCCCAAAAATAATTGATGTTGAGATTTTTGTGGAAATATCCGTTTTGGGACCCCCTGAGTCCAAAAAAGTGGTTATTACAAAAATGTCTGTCTGTATACAAAGCTAGAACGAAAACTATTCCATCGATTTCAACCAAATTTGCACCAGACATGTCAAGTAGGCCTGTATAGATGCACGAAAAACGGTATTGAAAAATTTTGAAAAACAACCCCCTTTTGGCAAAAAAAACCGAAAATCAGTTATTATTTTTTTATTAAAAAAACGGCTCTAACAATTTTGATCAAATTTGGCTTATTTGTAGCCCTTAATGTACCCTACCATATGCATAAAACCGCACCTTTCTAAAAATTCTCGTTTAGCTAATAATAACTGATTTTTGGGGTTTTTTTGGCCGTAAAGGGGGTTGTTTTTCAAATTTTTCAAAACCTTTTTTCGTGCATCTATACAAGCCTAATTGACGTATTTGGTGCAAATTTGTTCGAAATTGATCGAATAGTTTTCTCTCTAGATAATAATAATATTTATTAGTTAATCTCCTACTTTAATAATCGCCTCTCCTACCCCACCTATAATTATGAAGTCACAGTGGATCTGTTTAATAATTTAAATATGTTTGTGAGAAAGTATGTGCCAGTTCCTGGTACCGTTTTTTATTTATTTCGTGATCAAAATAACTTACCTAGTAAAACCTGTTTTTTATTTTTAGTTATCGTTTAAAAAAATTGTGATTTTACAATCCAATCTAGAAAACTGAAGGAAGGCCGTTGCCGACCTGTTTCTGGCCTAGATTACCACTGTTTTCAGTCGTAATCAAATACCCTAAAAACTGACTTGGTTTAAATTAATTTTTTTCTTTTTAATTGATGATCTAGACATATTAGTATATTTTGGTACCCATGCACACTACCTCATTACATACGTATAATATATAGGTCATGCCACACATACATGAGGCAGCCAAAACTGACCTGCGGTGTTTATAGCCATCCGTCCCCAACCGACCCTTTTACAGCCTTATAGCGACGCGTCCTTGAAAAATAATACCAATTGTAATGTGACATACACATTCACGAGTTCATATTAAGAACAACATTTCTGTTTCTGTCCCATTTCAATGTCCATCTTTTACAGTTTTAATACAATAAATTATAAACCATAAACAAAATAAACCTGAAATTAAAACCTTCCTCTGGCCGTTTCGGAGCAAATCTCGTTTTGCAGGCTAGAGACTGCCAAAGAACGCATTAAAAGTGGTTTTTGATTTTATTGATGTTATGGACAATCAGGCGAATTCCTATTTGTTTAACATCGTCGCATTTCTTTATTCTTGTTTGATGCCCTGCTCTTCTTGACAGTTTTCCCCATGAGTGTAAATAGGTAATATACGAGTAGTTCTCAGCCAATATGGTCCTGTCTTCGACATTGCTGATATGATATAGAGACAGAAATGACCATTACGGGTAAGTGAATTATGCAAGTAAGTGTATTACATTTGCCAGGAAGTAGTTTAACCCTGAAATCCGGTGCGAGGATGCCGTTTCTTTGTAAAGACATGAGGCGATGACTTTACTCAAATGTGCGTACACACTCGTGCGCATTGAATTCGTCATATTTGTACGGGGCGATCCAGTTTCTGTCGGTTTTTCCGGCGAACACTTTGATGGTTCGCCGATCATATTTGGATTTGGACGGAAGCGTGAAAGGTTTGTCGTTTTCAGCGCGCATGTGATTATTATTATTCAAGATATCGGGTACTTAGTTATTAAAAGATGGATTGCTCTGAAGCTAATTTAATTAAATTAATAGATACATACAGAAACCACTCCATTCTTTGGGATCCTCAAAACAAGTTTCATTTTAATAAAAAGTACCAGGAGACCGAGCTAAAGCTCGATTATAAGCAGGGCTATGATTTCAATAATAAATATTGGATTATTGAGTTTTGAGGTTAGGCCTATAACATTAAACAACTAAATAAAGGGTATATACAACATTAGGATTACCTGTAATAAAAATACAGTTTAAAGGATTAACCATAATCTCAACGCTATGCCTCAGAAATAAGTCAGGCCTAAATTAAAGTTTAATATTTCAATATCGATTTAGGCCTAGGGCCTAGTTCGCTCACGTCAATAACTATTATTGCAAATTTCCGTGAACATCGTTGGGTTAGGCCTATAACATTAAACAACTAAATAAAGGGTATGTTTATTTAGCATAAGAATTCGTTGCCATGGTAACTATAAATAGATACAACATTAGGCTTATCTCTAATAAAATATACAGTTTAAAAGAAAGCAGATGATTATTGTAATGGCATTGAAAACATTTGCATCAGCTGTGCTTTGTATTGTTTAAAATGGACAAATTTCACTTTTTAATTTAATAAAAAGACGTAGAAAACGAATTTTCCCAGACTGGTGACCATTTCCAATCGATTTCTCGTGGCCAAAAGCTCCATATAAAATCAAAAAATGAAAAATCCTTAGACGGAGATTCCAGATACATTTAGCAGACAAACAATTATCTCTCGCTTTAGAAGATAAGATATGAAAGCAGATGCTTGGCGTGAATTCAATTTCAATAAATAAATGGCCAGAAGATTGTGAATTTTAAAATTCTTTAGTTAAATAAAAATATTTATCATCAATTACCGGTACTTCTTTATTATTTCAAGGTATTCTTTATTTTAATGTATAGCTAGCCTGTACAACGATCTTAAAATTACATTATTTATAACAACCAAGGCTATTTTAACTTCAGGCCTATTTCACATTTGTTTAAATTAAAACCCAACTTTGAGGCCTATTACTACCAGCAATACGAATGTAGAAAGGTACGTATAATTAAATTGCAATTTTATTTACATCCCTGTCTTGAGTAAAATTGCAGTGCGGAAATAAGTGTCCTGTTTATAAATTTTACAAAAAAAAAAGCCCGACAATTTATTTAGCTTTCCACGGTTTCTATTCTTTTCTTTTAAAAGAAGTGTACCTCAACACAGGCATAGCCTTTGAGGGTTTCTTTTCGTAGAAAGACATAGAGATATTTTTTTGAATTTGAATTTGTAAACTAAATATAAAGGACAATGATATTATTATAATTGTTTTAATTATTATATATATATGTTCAATTTAATTTACTATTGTTTATATGCATTTATTTTTTCTATAGAAGAGGTCTATAAATATGAAATGTAATTGTTTGTTTTTTTCTGTGTAAGCTACCAACTGAAATAAAAATATATATAAAAAAAAATGTGAAACCCAACCTTCTGCAGCAGTTTCTCAAAGTCAGAATGATCGCGGGTTTTCTAGATCGCTGGAGGTTCGTTGAAATCATGTTGCACGGCGCGAGAGTGGTATACGCACCTCAAGGGGTGGTTTCACTGGCTGCACACTCACAAGATCTAAAAATAAGTTTGCTTAAAGTACAATATTTCTAGTATTTTTAATCGGATCATACGGTTACCCGAGTGTGCAGGTTTACATGTTTAAAACATAGAACTTACATGTTTAAAACATATAATTTATATCTTTAAAACATGGAATTTATGCTTTTACTTTCTCACTATACTATAGTATAGAGAAAGTATAGTGATTGCAAAAAAATCGATATCAAGATTTTTGTGGATATATCCGTTTTGGGACCCCCTGAGTCCAAAAAAGTGTTTTTTACAAAATGTCTGTCTGTGTGTCCGTATGTATACAAAGCTAGAGAGAAAACTATTCTATCGGTTTCGAACAAATTTGCACCAAACGTGTCAATTAGGCCTGTATAGATGCACGAAAAAAGGTTTTGAACACTTTTGAAAAACAACCCCCTTTTTGGCTAAAAAAACCATAAAAGATCAGTTATTATTTTTTATAAAAAAACGGCTCTAACGATTTTGATAAAATTTTGTTTATTTGTAGCACTTAATGTATCCTACCATATTCAAAAAACCGCATCTTTCAAACAACTTTCGTTTAGCTAATAATAATATCTGATTTTAGGGGGACTTTTGGCCTAAAAGGAAGTTGTTTTTCAAAAATTTTCAAACCCTTTTTTCGTGCATCTATGCAGTCCTAATTGACTTGTTTGGTGCAAATTTGTTAGAAATCGATCGAATAGTTTTCTCTTTAGGTAATATTAATAATATTTATTAGTTACTCTCCTACTTTAATACAATTATGAAGTCACATTTGGGGTTACATACGGGGGTTGGCGTGCGAAGCACGCAATGCACTATGCATCGAAAATACTCCCAATACGCAATGCATTACCCGGTAATAATTTAAATATGTTTGTGAGAAAGTATGTGCCAGTTTCTGGTACCGTTTATATTATTTGTTTACAGTTTAAAAGAATTTTTTCTGTGAATTTTTATAGAGGAAATTTTATAATTGGTATTTTAAAATATACCAATGAGCATTATACCGTCACATTTTGTATTTTGTTTATAGTTTATAATTTTATTAAAACCATACAAAATGTCCGATTGTAATGGGACAAAAACAGAAATGTTTTTTACATCGTTGTTCTTACTAAGAACTCGTGAATCAGTATATAACATTATAAGTAGTTTTATTTTAATATTTAACCAGGGCGATCCAGTCAGGTCGCTAATAGGTGTAAAAGGGTCGGTTGCGGACGGGTGGCTAATAAACGAATCTGTCTCCAGAGCGCCGAGTCTCCACAGCGCCGAGCGGGCTACCTGGCTTAATCTGAGAGTTTTGACAGCCGAATTGGAATTCACAAAAGCAACGAACCGTGGTAATGGCGTGTGCCCAACTGACCATAGTAGATGATCATCACTGGAATGACTCAAATTTTGCGTACATTTCATTGCAGACATTACCTAACCTACTCCTCGAATTATAAAGTAACATTGTATTTTTAGTTTAATAAAAAATATGACAAATATTTACTCCTTCGCCAATTAAACTTATTGAGACCGGCATTGAAGATATTAACCCTCGTCACTTCTGCATCACTGAGCAGACTCTTTCATAATTTATGGCCTAGGCGCTGTGGAGACTAATTTGTCCTCGGCGCTGTGGAGACTAATTATCCTCGGCGGTGTGGAGACGCCACCCTAATAAACCCTGCAGGTTAGTTTGGGCCAAGTTAGAGTGGCACGATCTTTTTTTTTATAGCTACCTCGTGTAACTAACTCCTCGTGTTCGTTTTGGGCTCCAAGTCAATATTAACCGATTTCGCTGTTTATAGGGTGACGTTTTTGCTTTTACGAGACAAATATTTCAATTTTAGTTTGTCTATCTCTATGGGCACATTAAAGTAATTATTTCCTATCCTCCACAGTATGTCTTTGTTTACAAAATTTTAACAACAAATACATGCATAATATTATAATAAATATGTACAATGATTTGTCCACAGATTATTATGTTCTTGATCCTATTCTCCCAGACAAGTGTCCTCTCTTCAGAACAACGATGTAGGTAAGGTTGAAAGTATAGATACATCTGTTTTACAAAACTTTCTTTGTATGTTTTTTTGATTGTTTTATGTGTTTCTGTATTAGCATATGACCATTTTAAACAAGAACAATCTTTAACGGTTTGCATCAACTTTTCCTAGTTGGAATCCACAGCAACCCCCCACATTAGAATACTGCAATGTTTAACAGAATTAGTTGTACTGTTGACAGTTTTCTCAAAGAATTATCTATACTAATATTATAAAGAGGTAAAGTTTGTTTTTTGTTTGTTCGTTTGTATGTAGGGGGTAATCTCTGGCACCACTGAACCGATTGAAAAAATAGTTTTACTAATAAAAAGCTACACTATCCCTGAGTAACTTAGGCTATAATTCATTTCGATAAAACCCTTTTTTTATTTCAATATTCGTCAATTCAGTCAGAAAAAATTCTTAGGTTAGGCCTAAATGTATTTACATTTATTACCATAGCAACCATTCAATAAAATAACAGATAATATAGCTGTTTGCTTCAATATTTGCATTAACAGCTGATTGCAAAATTTGAAGCAATTATTTTTGTATTTCTAGCTTTTAGGTTAGGGTTTTAAAGTGTAGACCTGAGCCTTGCTGGTTCTTTTAACCTTTATTATAACTGCTGTTACAAAATATACGAAATAATTTGATTTGAACATCCTTTACCATCTTAGCTTTGGGGTTATTATTAATCCCACACCTTTATTATAAAGAAAACATAACATGATTATGTGTATAAGGTTCCAACGGAGTTGGCGTGCGAAGCATGCACGGATTTCCCCTAGTTCTGAATAAAAATGTAACTTAATCCTAATTACCTTAGTTAAAAAATCAGTGTGAAGTAAACAATTCCCATACCGTTGATTCTAATTGTTCTAAAATATTGTTACATTAGTTTAATTATATTTAACATTTTATTATTTTAAAAATAAATAAATAAGTCAACTTAAATGGATGGACTAAATTTTTTTAAATAATAAATTAAGGTTAATAATTAATTAATAAACATCGGTTTTAGGTTATGCCTAGACTGATGAATCAACAAATGTATTTACATTTATTACCATAGCAACCAATTGAATAACATAACATATAAAACAGCTGTTTGCTCTAATATTTCCATTAACAGCTGATTTCCGACTGTGAAGCAATTAATTGTATCTGTAACTTTTAGTTTAGGTTTTTATTAAAGTGTAGACCTGAGTCTTGCTGGTTCTTTTAACCATTATTATAACTGCTGTTATAAAATATAAGAAATAATTTGATTTGAACCTTTAACATTATTTACCACGAGGTTCTCCACCAGCCTTATCAAACAGTTTTTTTGAATCAAAAGCTTAGTAAGACCTAGATGTGGAATATTCTGAACCTACACACGTTCGTTGAATACATTTACTTTCATTACCATAGCAACCAACTTAGAAACAGTTAATATATTTTCAGTTTCATGATTTTGGTATCCAAGTCACTTCATAAAATGAAATAAATACAGGAAATTACTATAAGTATTTTACCTGGTTATGAGTCCGTCTTGTGACTTCTTGAGTTGTCCTACTTACGACGTGTTTCAAAACCGTAATCTCATCTATATATATAAAAGCCAAAACCCACTGACTCACTCATCACGATTTCTGAAAAACTACCGAACGGATTGGAATGAAATTTGGTATATAGCTTCCTCTAGGGAAATAGGTGCTCACTAAGAAAGGGTCTGAAAAAATTCGAAATTTTAGGGGGGGTTTGGGGGGATCAAAGTTGTTAAAAAACGATTTCTTCAAAACTACCGAATGGATTGGAATTAAATTTGGTATGTAGCTTCCTCTAGGGCCATAGTTGCTCATTAAGAAAGGGTTTGAAAAAATTCGAAATTTTAGGGGGGTTTGGGAGGATCAAAGTTATTAAAAAACGACTTCTTCAAAACTACCGAATGGATTGGAATGAAATTTGGTATGTAGCTTCCTCTAGAGCCATAGGTGCTCACTAAGAAAGGGTTTGAAAAAATTTCAAATTTTAGGGGAGGTTTGGGGGGATTAAAGTTATTAAAAAACGATTTCTTCAAAACTACCGAATGGATTGGAATTAAATTTGGAATCATAATTTCAGATCTTTTATTATTATGACAATAGTGCTTTTATTATTTAAGATCTATATATATATAAGCCAAATACCACTTACTGACTGAACACTTAAAAAGAATGCAATTATGTTAAAAAGACTGAAAATACCAACCACCACGGGCAACGCCGTACGGGTCAGCTAGTTATCTATACTTATAAAAAGCCAAATACCATTGACTCATTGACTCATTGACTCATCACAGTTTCTCCAAAACCACGAGGCCTACAAACATGAAATTTGGCACTAATACTCTTTATAGGCTCTAGACGCGCACTAAGAAAGGGTTTCCAAAAATTCGAAATATTAGGGGAGGGGTCAAAGTTACTAAATCACGATTTATCAAAACCTACCGAACGGATTGGAATTAAATTTGGTACGTAGCTTCCTCTAGGGCCATAGATGCTCGCTAAGAAAGAGTTTCAAAAAGTTCTACATTTTAGGGGAGGTTTGGGGGGTCAAAGTTACCACAAAAAACCATCGAACGGATTGGAATGAAATTTGGTTTGTAGCTTCCTCTAGGGCCCTAGGTACTCGCTAAGAAAGGGTTATAAAAAATTCGAAATTTTAGGTGGGTTGGGGGATCAAAGTTACTTAAAAGAAACACCGAACGGATTGGTATGAAATTTACTATGTATAGCTTCCTCTAGGGCCCTAGGTGCT
>JAGFPH010000331.1:584625-603037 GCA_018207615.1 Philaenus spumarius | reverse complement strand
AAAATTTATTCAAAAAATAAACTGGAATTGCTTTTAGAACTAAAGTTGTTATGTAAAAAAATTTACTACATTAATAAACTAGAACAGCTTTTGGGAATTGACTTGTTATGTACATAGTTTACCAAAATAATAAATTGAACAAGTATTTTTCTTTATAAAAAATGCAAATAGCTTTGTATAAATTTGAATGTACTGTTAGCAAGATGCTTATCTCTGAATCAAGTAGTTTACTATTTATTTTTGAACAATAAGACCAA
This sequence comes from Philaenus spumarius, assembly GCA_018207615.1. Classification (NCBI taxonomy): domain Eukaryota; kingdom Metazoa; phylum Arthropoda; class Insecta; order Hemiptera; family Aphrophoridae; genus Philaenus; species Philaenus spumarius. Next base: position 602,780 of record JAGFPH010000331.1, on the reverse strand, counting down.
TATCTGTTATCAGTTATTTCATTCTTTATGGAAATGGATCAAACCTTATCTCTAAAACCCATACGTCATTGCTCCTATTTTGGTCACTGGAATTTATGATTATGCATTTAAAAATATAAGTTTTCATTTTGTTAATGGTTAATATTTATTTTCACAGAAACAATGTGTTCTTCAGAGCTTAGTAACAGTAGCCTACAATCATTTATATTGTGTACAAATTTGTTGAAATGTATTCTGAACACACGTTAATAATGTAGCTTATTCTTCTCCTAATACATTTTAAGCCATCACTCCGAAAAAGTTGTACTTCTGTATTTTTCATTTTTATTACTCATCTATTTGTAAGATGGTGTTTTTTAAAGACTCCTATTTTTACAAAGGGTGTGTCATATATATGGAATAGAAATGGTAATCTCGCCTTACAATTCCGCTATTCCATTTTCTTTTATTATGTAATTTTACGGAAACAAATGTTTTTAGGGTATACCTCATACACAAACAACATTGTGAATACATCTTTGTGTAACTGATAGTAAATAAGTTTTAATACTGTATGCCGTCAATAAATAACATCTGTTTTGTTACAGCCACTACCACTTGTATCATGTCGCTAGTCAGTGCTCTTTTATTAGGAATGCTACAGTACAAACCTAAGGAAGCGACTACAATAGATGAACAAAACACTGAGGTGGTTAGAATTACCGATGTGAAGGATTTTAAGATAACCTTTTGGCTCATCACTGTTATATGCATTGCATATTATGTCGCCATATTCCCTTTAATAGCCCTGGGAAAGTAAGTACAAACAAGTCTTTAATAATAACGTTACCAATAACCTCATTTTCATTTGAGGGTGCAGATTAACTGCGGTACCCGAGTCAAGCACACATAACATTTACAACAACTAAACCAAACACCTAAACTCCTTTTACCAACACATGTCATTTACATCTATCATTTATAATATACTGTTCCATCTTTTTCTAGGATTGTTTTGTTGTTCGTATGTCTCTTGGTCATTCTTTCCTCTTTCGGCAACCGATTGACGCGCTGTCATTCTTTTCTGATGTTAAAACTATTTATGGGTACTGTTCTTGTTTCTATCGTGTCTGGGAATGGTGATGCGTCTTGATTTAATGTTAAGTTCAAGTATAATTTATGTGTTTGGACTAAATCAATAATAAACCATTTACTGAGTCGCAACACGGGTGGCTAGTCGATAGATTTTTGGAGTTTTTATTACAGATGACGGAGCAAGAGGTGGTATAGCGCACATCTTTGTAGATAGCGTTAACTTTGTAAGCAGTTGCAATTTGTGTCGTTCTATTTAAAAGTAGTATCTGTTTCTTGTACTTGTCACAAGCTACAACGTTAAAACAAAGACTTGATAGATCCAATTGCACAATTACCACCACCGATTCTATTGGTGGGTGATTTAATGCACACCACTATTCATGGTGATCTACGAATCCTAGGAGCATGCGTATTGAGAGCATGGTCCAATCTGAATTTATTCCTTCTCAATGACGGTTTTCTAAAGGCTGTAGACTGGTCCTTTTGTTTCTCAGATTTATGTAGCAACGGCAGCTCTCCTATTAAGACTTCTTACTTTTAGTTCTAAAGAACGTACACTGTGATGGATTTTAATGAAAGCCTCATTGCATGATTTGACCAATAACTTTGAAACACTGGAAATTTATCAGGATGGCTTGATAAATTATATTAATTCAATTCTTTTATTAATAGTGGAAAACAATATTCCCAAAACATCAACACAGCATTTACGTCAACCAGTTCATTGGTAGAACGATGATTTTAAAGAGGTTGGTTGGATTATACTCCTCTCAAACCAACCAATAAAAATCTTCAAAAATATAAAATTCTGCGAGCTAAAGCAAAAAAGTTTTTAGTAATAAAGATTGTTGGATGAATTATATTGACCCAGTACTACAAACCACTCCCACATCTACTGTGTAGAAAAAACTTTAGTCTGTTTGTGCTTCTATCTTCTGTGTTTAACTAATGGGGTTGACAGCAGGATAGAGTTTTGACCACCAATAGTGAGAACATTGTTAGAATTTGATGGTTGTCTTTTCCTAAATACCCGTCAACTGCCACATATGCTAACACTTTTTGTAACTTTAAATCTATTTAAGAATTATTACCACTTACTGTCAATTGTCATTTAATGATTCTCCTTTAAATACCCTGTTTACAATTAGAGTCTGCATGGGACTCAGCTCCAGGCCCTGACTACATCGCCTATGCTATGTTCAGAGTTCAAGGAGATCTGCACTCCTTCTGATATACAATCGTATATTCATGGAGCATACCTTCCCTGACTCTTGGTTGGAGGCAACCAAACCAGTGAAAGACAGAAACCCAAGTAGTAACCGTCATATCACACCAGCGTTCTTTGTAAACTGGTAGAAAAGATGATAAATCGACGACTTGTGTGGTACCTCCATAGTAATTAGTGGATTTGTAACGAGCAGTATGGTTTTCAAAAGAGAAGATAAAATGGTTTTATAAAGGGTCAACCATTCAAAATGCCTATCACCTACATCAGACACTTGTGGTGGTATGTTTTCTTCTTAGAATGACAATATGTTATGGCTTGGTAAAGAGAGTTACCAACTCGGACCATTGATATGGTTTTAGCGTTTCTACAGTGCTTGAATCTGATTTGTAATATTTTGAAACATGTCGTTTCAATTTCTGACTGTTAATTAATGCTCTTAATTTCGGGTGATAATGACCCTGAAATTATTTAGGGTTTTGTGTCTCTAAATAATAAAAAAAAAAGAGCAACGATCACATAGACCTTTACTATAAAACTATAATACTTCATAACAATTTGTGTTTGCCATTCCGAATATTGATATATTGATATTCAAATATAAAACTTACCGTCGTCAATATTCCAATGATCATCGTTCGAACGACTGGCGTTTTGTATTGCATCGGTGTAAGAAGGGAAATTTCATGAACGCATTGGAACAGTATGAAATACACAGGAATTTCAAAATTGACGGTAGCTCGTTATTAAACAAAAAACTAAACTTCAATTCACCGTGTTAACACAACTAGATAACGTAATAAAACTCCCTACGACCGTCGATCAATGATACCAGCCTACCTACAGTAAGATTCGAGACACCGTGCAGTACAATAGGCTACCTAATGATTCATGAATCAAATTTTAATTCGTATGTAAATGTTGTGTGTTCATGTGTAAGTGTGAATAATTGACGAAGGGAAACCCAACTACAACTCTAAAATAGCCGAAACGGCCGTCGTTCGAACGACGAAAATTGGAATATTGATGACGATAAGTCTTATATTTGAATTATAATACTTCAATTTACTTTAGTTTTTACCAAGCTACAGTAAAGCGAAGTAAAGTTACAGGGAGCCAATTTTATTTGGCTTAATAAATGACAATTATTGTCTACAGACGATTGACGGAGTAGTTGCTATTTTATCTATGCTCAAAACATATTACGCAATAAATTAAAATAGTGATATTAAAGATTATTAATTTCATCAAGTGATACTGTCAGCAGGAAAAAAATAAAATACACAAGGGTGAGTCAAATGTAAACCAGACTGTTTTTATATACATGTATTGATACTAACAAAACCTTTAACTTTTCTCAACATAGGCTACTGAATGCGCTTTATATTTTTCCGGCATTTTGAATGCTTCTGGATTCCTACTTTAAAGAAACTTTGAGATTGATTGTCAACCAATAACGCAAACGGTTCTCTACTTCTTGATTGTTCTCATATCGATCCGCTTCTTTCAAGAGCACAAAGAAAAAATAATCACGGGGGACCACATGGGCTGTGGGGAGACTTGTATTCGATCTCTTTTTGATTTTCAGTTAATAACCTTCGGATCCATCCGGCACAGACTCCTCTGAAGCCAAGATGCTCTGTGATGATGGAACGATCTAATCAAACGCTGGTTAGCTTCAATAAGGTCTCGAACTGCACAGAGATGTCGTGAGTGAGACTTGACCTTGTGTGTGGATCGTTACTTTCATTTCCCATAATTTCTCGTCCGTCTTTGATTTTGTTGGCCTAATCTGACAGTTCTGAAAAAAATGTAGCAGCCGTAAAATGTGTCTTCTGCCGTGTCAAAATTCCCGATGGTTTAATACTTTTCTTTCTTAAAAACGTTAAAACAACTCGTCGTGTAATGGTCTATAGACTTGATCGCTTTTGGTTGTATTGAGGAAGGAATAGAGAGAAACGGCCCACGAAGCAGGTTTCCCCGTCCTTAACACATCAATCTTTGACGTCCCACTCTGACGGCGCACAGGGAATTGTTAGGAAGACGAGGTGCATATCCAGTGTATATTTTACTGTAGTATAATTATATTTTTATAAAATCTTATCAGTGAATATACTTTTGTTGCAGAGTATTTTTTGAACGCAAATTTGGGCTTACATCAATACAGGCTGGCTTTGCAAACAGCATTTTATACGTTACATCCGCAGCGTTCTCCCCAGTTTCAGGATTCATTATTGATAAAACTGGAAGAAATGTTTTATGGGTATTTCTTTCTATTCTGGTTACCATCATCGGACATGGATTGTTAGCATTCACATTTATTACGCCTTATTTTTCAATGGTGAGTATTTTTATTTAGTTTACATAACTATTTGTACTCATATTCTACTCAGGACTTTGCTTTTATGTGATGGCTTAAATAATCTGTTCCCCTACATTTTTTGAGGTGCAAAGTTTTTTATGTCATTAGTATCTGTATTAATCACTACTGATATTAAAACAACATATGTATTTAGTAAACGTACATAAATTTTCTGATTTGAAAATTTCCAGTTCTAAAAGTTTTTGGAGGTATGCGTAGACATATAATATATAGGCTACACAGAGTGTTCATAAAGTCCCTTGAACTCCCTTTATTACTTTTGTTATTGAAAATATGTTAACAAAACTTTATATACATCTTGTGTTGCATATCAGAACAAATGTTTTGACATATCTGAACCTTTATGATTTTGGGGTGCTTGAGGGGGTAGGGGGGTAAACAATTTCATATATGAAGGTAGGTCATGTAATACACCATTGAAATAAGAGAAACAGAATGGCGCAAACTAGAGCTTAGTATCTTGCTTCGTTCCAAAGTGATGGACAATCAAAATTCTGGAAAACGATATTGTTATAACATCAAAGCAGGTTATTACTTTTGTATATATTATGAATACGTAGATTGTGTGTTATTTTCATTATCAATGAATGTGTTTAAAAAGTTGAGTTTGTATATAACTTACCCATGTATTTATGTTTTCAGGGTGTTATCGGTGTATCCTATTCCATGTTAGCCGCTGCGCTTTGGCCTCTTGTAGCTTACATCATCCCTCAGTATCAGTTGGGTACAGCATACGGAGTGTAAGTTATATTATTTTTATGTTATTACTAGCTGTTGTGCCCGTTCTTCGCACGGGTTGAACGAAGGTTTTCATAAATTAAAAGAAATAATAATTATGAACAATTTATTTTGAAATATTATAATTAAACCTAGGTTAAAATTTTAAAGCCCCTTTGGATTTGATAATAATTTTTAAAATGCTTTACTTTTGAAACACTTCTTTATAAACAACATTCGCTGTGCGACCCTGTAGCTGAAGACTGTTTATTGATTTAGGGGTTGTTTTAACCCTTGCAGGCCAATTATTTAAAAATTCTTTCTTAGTGCGGTTCTAGAAAGAAATACGTGCGTTAAGAAATACGTGGGAATAAGGTTTATGTGCGTATTAGAAATACGTTTACCAAATTTTACATTCCTAGGAGGTAAGGTTTTTGATATATATATCGAACAATATTAATTGTTTTTGGGGTTGTTTCAACCCTTGTAGGCCAAATATTTTTAAATAATTTCTTAGTTCGCCTCTTGCCTCTGTGACAATTACATGTACCAAATTTCACATTCCTAGGAGGTATGGTTTTTGAGATATACAACAAACAATATTTATTGTTTTAGGGGATGTTTCAACCCTTGCAGGCCAAATATTTTTAAATAATTTCTTAGTTCGCCTCTTGCCCCTGTGGCAATTACATGTACCAAATTTCACATTCCTAGGAGGTAAGGTTTTTGAGATATACAACAAACAATATTTATTGTTTTAGGGGATGTTTCAACCCTTGCAGGCCAAATATTTTAAAATAATTTCTTAGTTCGCCTCTTGCCTCTGTGGCAATTACATGTACCAAATTTCACATTCCTAGGAGGTACGGTTTTTGAGATATACAACAAACAATATTTATTGTTTTAGGGGATGTTTCAACCCTTGCAGGCCAAATATTTTTAAATAATTTCTTAGTTCACCTCTTGCCCCTGTGGCAAATACATGTACCAAATTTCACATTCCTAGGAGGTACGGTTTTTGAGATATATAACAAACAATATGTATTGTTTTAGGGGATGTTTCAACCCTTGCAGGCCAAATATTTTTAAATCATTTCTTAGTTCACCTCTTGCCTCTGTGGCAAATACATGTACCAAATTTCACATTTCTAGGAGGTAAGGTTTTTGGGATATATTTAACAATCAATACGTATTGTTTTAGGGGTTGTTTCAACCCTTACAGGTCAAATATTTTAAAATCCGGTCTTAGTGCGCCTCTAGTGCCTATGAGCAATATGTGTACCAAATTTCACGTTCCTAGGAGGTACGGTTTTTGAAATATATTATAAACAATATTTATTGATTTAGGGGTTGTTTCAACCCTTTCAGGCCAAATATTTTAAAATCCGTTCTTAGTGTGGCTCTAGTGCCTATGAGCAATATGTGTACCAAATTTAAAGTTCCTAGGTGGTATGGTTTTTGAGAAACTGATCAGTCAAAACTACCCTTAAACCTCCAAAACTACCCCTAAATATATGCATATCAAAATGAATTTTCTTTAGTTTTCCTATTTACATCACAACGTATAGACATGCCAAATTTCAGCTCTCTGCCTATATGGGAAGTTGGAGAATTAGTGATGAGTGAGTCAGCCAGGGCTTTGCCTTTTATAGATATAGATATTACTAAGGTAGTTTTTTCTCTTGTTTGAATACAAAAAGTGATTCATAGTGAATTTGCAAGATCATTTAAATCTTTATCATTATAACAATCTGTTATTATTATCACTATTATGATCTATTTTAGTTAACCAAAAACCTAATTAAACCTTACTTTGGTTAAATTTAAGATTGGGAACTCAAAAGATGCTTTTTGTAATGTGCATTGTAAACATGGCGTACATGGTGCTAGAGTATCACATTGTGCAAGAGGAGAAATGCACATTTAGTTATGCAGAGACTGGTTATTTGAGTGACCACTCGTGCAGTGCATATAAGAAACAAATATATCATTTAAACTCTGTTTCGAAAGAAAGATCTCTATTTGGTACCTGAAGAATCCAAAAATATTTGTGCACCAAAAGGCATTATTTGTATGAAGAATTTTCAAATGTATACGTAGGTTGAGAGATTATTTTAAGCATGGACATTTTAAGAAAATATTTCATTTACCTGGTTGTAGCGTATTCAAAGAAGTTAAAAACATGCAGTTCTTACAAGCTCTGACAGCCACCAATACCACAGAGCCGCAGTTTGAACTAGTAGAACATTTTACGGCCGAGTTGGGATGTTACACTCGCATTGCTTAACCATAGGCGAACTCAGTTGCCGTTGCGCTCCACTATCTGACTCATTCCGACACACGTTTTAATATAATTTCTATGTTCTAAACCAGTAAGAATCTGTGGTTTTCGGTCCAATGTGACTTCAATGTTGTTAAAACAGTTTAGAAGCTAGCATCAGATTATTTTGGCTGTGGAATATATTTTATATCTCTCTGAAGTTGAGCAGCTGTTTGCCAGTCGTGATCGAGAAATGCAACTAGCATTGTCCGTTGTCTTGCGTCTTGTAACTTTTGTTTGTGTTTTTTCAAGGGGTGTTTTTTTATTATACTTTATTATTTTGCAGTTTTGTAAAGCTCTTTTGTGTAAATTTTGTTTATGTGAATAATGTAGTAATCTTGTTTTTGTTTTATTTTGTGTTGAGAAATGGCAACTTTTTAAACTATATGTTACCATGGTAATGTACCATTATTTCACAAAAATGTTAATGTTAAAATACATTTTTGAATAAATATAAATACAACTGACATATTATTTAAACAGACATATTTACTTTAAAAAGAATTTTCAAAGCTCTAATCACTTTTATTACTACTTTTAAGTTCATACAAAAGACATATTTTTTTACTTGTTTGACCTAATATATTCAAAATAGGCCTACTCAAGAAAAACATGTTGTAGACTATTTTTTTAACCCTAGAACTGACATGGTTAGAGCTCAAATTGAAAAGCCCGTTTATAGCGTTTTGCAAGCATATTTTTAAAAATTCGCCAAAAATAGTAAATGAACCCCAATCCAAAAGTGTTTCATAGCTTTTTTGTAGGAAAAACTTCAAAGAATTCAAATATGACAAAAATGTTTAGTAACGGAAGGAAAAAAAAAAACAACTTTATGCCTACATAAAAAATAGTAAAACATTTTTGTAATTTTTTTCAAAATACAAAAAAGTTTTATAATTTAGTTCTAAATAGAAATATGTAAAAATATATTTCAATTTCACAATTGTTTAGTTCAAAATAACACTTTGAACGTTTTTACTACATAACCTGCAAATCATGAGTAGGTTCATCTATAAAAACATAATTTCAAAGGCCTAGGCCGCCTATACATTTTTTTTACTTCAAACAATGTTTTTTTTATACCAAAAATAGCATTCTACCCAGTTTCAAATAACTTTATATTTTGTAATGAAAAATCAAAATATCATTTCGGCAATTTAACCTAAAAACTTATCTCTAGGCTATGTTATTTCTTCACTTACCGTTTTATTAGAACATTGTTATAAGCCTAATTTCTCTCAAACACAATCTACACTTATTTATTTATAACTAAAATACAATATAACACTATTTTATAAACTGTAATAACCATAAAAGAACACAAAACCAATGTTATAACTGGAGTCAAACTATGTCGCGCAACGTTCTGAAATGTGTTCAATTTTATGATTTGTTGTACCAACCTATGAAATCTAAATGTATTGAATTGGACATAGATAAAAACTGTGAAGTTTTCTTTTTAAAACCATATATTATACATTTTAGGGATATATCGAATAAGACTGTAAGAATCGATTCTAAACAGGCTTGCATATTGGCTAAATCTATGACCAATTACAAGCTTTTCCCGTCAATCCTGTAGAACAGCTGTTTTCAAAGTAACATGTGATTTGAAGACATCATTTTAAAGAGAATCGTCTACTGAATTCAATGCTGTTATGATCTTCTTCATAAATGACTTCTGTGAGGAGTTGAAGACCGTTGAAAATGAGACAAAGTCTTGACAGCATACGGGGATCATTGACGCGTGAATCACAGCTGATTTGAGTATTAAAATTTTGAAACGGTGATTACGTATGTAAATATACGTTCTACGAAAAAGTTGTAAATACAAAAATTATAGTTTAATTCATTACCTTTCCAAAGGTACCGGTTTTATGACGATTAAATGATTTTAAGTGGATTAAATTATCGATTATGCAAATATATGCAAAATCCCGCTAAGGTTCGAGCGGGTTGTGTTTGCCCCATAGAGACTGCAGTCTGCCACTTTGAGGGTTAAATTATTCATAGTCACATTAGTGTAAAAAGTACTTTAAAAGCTCTAAACTCTATTATTCTTCTTATTAATTTCATTACAAAACGAAACAATTGATTGATTTTTCTGACCAATTATATTCAAAATAGACACAATGATTGAACGAAACCCTGAACCACAAATAGAAGAAACAAAAAACAATAACAAAACAATTTAATGAAAAGTTATGTTTAATGCACTATCCTAATGCTCATTTCAATTACATATTCATCATCCTCTGAGGGCTTTAACACTATCCTACTCTGTAATTCAAACTTTTGTAGTTCAAAATAGACAATGAAATACTCAATGAAAAATGTTTTTTAATCTTTCAACATTTTTTTCCTTATTCTCTGGTTTATTTCAAACAAAATGATCTATAATAAGTTATGTTTACTTTTTACATCATTTTGAAAATCCCTTAAAAGTAGAAATTTTAAAGAAAAAAATATTTGACTTACCAGGTCCTGTTTCAAGATGGCAGACCTAAACTTAAAATTTTTTGTATTTTTATTTTCTATCATTTTTAATGACAATTGTTTGACATTAAAATATTTTCCAGTGCTCAATCCATACAGAATTTGGGATTAGCTGTTACCACCAAGTACGCTGGTATGATTGTTGACAATGGTGGATATTTGATGTTAGAACTGTTCTTTATCTCGTGGCTGTGCTGTAAGTTTGTTGATCTAATGACTTTTACTTAGGTTTATAACCAAAGATTTATTTTTAAACTGTCACCTATATTTTGTTTGTATTTTTTTTATATTCATAACCTCATATTCATAAGTGTGAACGCTTGTTATTGTGCTGGATTCTTATTTTTTAGTTATTCTAGGTTAGTTTTCATTGATTCTAAACGATTTAAATTCATTTTTTTGCATGAAAAGTAACTGTTTTAAATGCTGGTTAAAAACATCGGTATTAGGACAAAGTTTTTAGTTATATTTGTGTATTTTTTAATAGTGGAAGTATCAATAGTAGAGTCAAACTTTATGGATAGATCTAATGATATTAGAATGAGAAAGCTATGTTCTAGATTTTATTGTTGATCAACACACCGGTGGCAAACTTTATGGATAGATCTAATGATATTATAATGAGAAAGCTATGTTCTAGATTTGATTGTTGATCAACACACCGGTGGCAAACTTTATGGATAGATCGAATGATATTAGAATGAGAAAGCTATGTTCTAGATTTGATTGTTGATCAACACACCGGTGGCAAACTTTATGGATAGATCTAATGATATTATAATGAGATAGCTATGTTCTAGATTTGATTGTTGATCAACACACCGGTGGCAAACTTTATGGATAGATCGAATGATATTAGAATGAGAAAGCTATGTTCTAGATTTGATTGTTGATCAACACAACGGTGCACCAAATTGATCCATTACCTAGCAAAACAATGTTGTAATTAATCATAACTCTTTTGTTAATCATAAACAAATGTATTTTTGAAATATAAATTTTTTTACAATTTGTATAATACCAATAAGTTATCTTGAAATCTATTTAGGGTTAAATTTGTAAATTTTACTCCATTGAATTTGGAATTTTTGTTGCATGAACATTTATGAAATAAAAGGGAACAAATAAAATAAAAAAATACAATTTTCTTTGTTTATTTCTGAAGAAAATTATGTTCTTTACATTTATTTACACTGGACTGATTTATTTTCTATGGTTAAAAAAAGTTTGCAAAATCACAATATATGTGTTGTCACCACAGAAAATATTTTATAAACCAACAAATATATTGCTTAAAAATGTGTGTGCAAAATTATTAACAAATGACATTTTCCTCTACCATAAAATCGGTGCAAAACACACTAAACAATTAGTATTATATTCTCACATTCATATTTTGGCTCATGTAAATGTAATTATTTTATTTTAAATATGTTCTATTGTTAGTTGTTTCTTTTCAAATTAGAAATCAATTTAGAATTTATTCTGGGTACAGAAACTTCTAAGCAGGTGTACTAGATGGTCATGGACAACACCTAGTATAGTGACTGGTCTCCTAGCTGGATCAATGACAGCTGATTTCAGGACGACCTCCTTGTTTATACTGACGGCTGGTTAAACCCTGATAATGGAAGTGCTTGTTCTGGTATTCTGGTACCCAGGATGATTTTAAGTAGAGTTAGGGGCACCCCAGGTGGCAGAGCGCTCTAGTACTCGTTCCGCCTGCCAACTGCGTACTGTCCTGCATGAAGACATTGTTTCACAACCACTGTCTATGACTATTCTTATAAAATTGTCTGGTATTACATCTGTTTGTACCTAATTTATATTTACCCATGAACAGTTTGTTCGTACTACAACCATAGGTTTAATATCAAAAACAAAATCGTGTAAAATTTAATATTAGAGAAATGTTTTTAGTAATTCCAGGTTATGAGTCTGTTGCCGCAAAAGGATAGTAGTTGAGATAACTGGCACCGTGCCTCTTACTCTACCTTGTTCCATCACTGTCATCATTGGACATGGACCGAGCTGATTGCAATAATTGTGGCTCTTGAGCTGTGTGGTGGCCTTTCTTGATGATCGTATTTGCATTTTACAGATTCCAGGTCATCATTGCATACAATACCATCATATAAACCATCAGAATATTTCTATTCAACGCCTGTTCCTTAATATGAAAAAAGAAATATACCTTTAGCGGATTCTAAGCCACTACAATATAACTGCCAGTGAAATAGCAGATAAACTGGCTGAAAACGTGTTAAGCTCGGAATCTAAACCCAAAAAAACAGACATTTTGGGCAATTTATAAACCAAATTAAACACATGGTCAGGCAAATTTGGAAAGAGTACTGGCAGCCTTCATACAGTGGTAGGAATTTCATAACATCCAATGTCACGAAACAATCTAGAATTGCACAACAACATAAGCAAAAAGGAAACGGTCTTTTATATTTAATTTAAAGCAAAAACAGGTCATATAATTACTGAACAATATTTGCATTGCTTTAATCTAACAGACTCTAACATTAAATAAAGAACATATTGTTGGAGGGCAGCTACGCTCAAAGATTTGTAAAAATAAAACTATGAAACCATGCCAAGTCACTTAACCCAGACAGTATGATGAACGAAATTCTTAAAAAGCAAGAAACTTCTACTATTGGCTGCCCAAGTATACGAGGTTCATCGTGCTATCGACGAGGGGTGATAATGGATGCAAGGATTGAGAAGAAGATAAGTAAGAAGTTTGTTTCTGTAACTACCCTTTCAATCCTACAGGCCCTAATTATGACAGACCCATATACCTGAAGAGTGGAGAATGTCCGACGTAGTTAAGTTTAGACAATTTATTTGTTGTTATGAAGACCAAAAATTATTTTAGTTTAATAGTTCTGTGTGTACCTTACTCGTGTCAGGGAAATCAGTGATATTTTATTTCAGCACAGTACTCATCTACCAAGAAAGATTGTTTAATATTCTATTCACATTTGTTATGTGTAACGCCTGTTGTTGTTTCAGTGGCTTTGTTGGTGTCAATACTAATTTGGCTATATGATACGACTCATACAGGCGTTCTCAATATGACTCCGTTCGAACGAGAAGAATATGAGAAAAACAAACTGTAAGTTAACGTGTGAAATACAAACTTTAATAATAGTTTTAATGGAAAAGCTTCCTGTTTGTGAATCTGAACTATACATAGCCATATCTTTGGAACTTACAGTTACAGATTAACCCTCTATCTGGCAAAATACTCTTTTAACAAGCATTTTTTAAATAAAAGTTTGTGCATCTAAAGAAATATTAAAAAAAGTTATGTTATAGAATATACAGTAGAGCGTCGAAAATCCGAACTAATTGGGACCGAGGGGGGTTCGGATTATCAATTTGTTCGGATTTTTGAAAACAACCAAGAAAATGTCATTTAGGCTAAAATATATGCCCTTTAATCAATTAAAGTGGTTAAACAGTACAAGCAGTAATGTAATTACAATACAGTATGTAAGACTACTTACATAATATGATTTAGAAAAACCTGCACGTACACAGTAGGGCCAACATGATTACACTTGTACAGTAATTCTCAAGTACAGTACAGTACATAATTAAAAGATCACTTGTACATTTTAGTTAACACAAACTAAAAATAAAAAAATACTGTAGGCCTACACGGTACACTACTGTATGTACAACACACTATTATAATGATTACACAAAGAAAAATGAATAAACTTTCTGTATGTTTACTGCTAGCGCTAAAGCAGCTTATTAGCGTGACAGTGAAAATACTGACAGCCAGTCTATTGTGAGGGCGTGTGAGAGCAGGTATTAAGAAGTGTTTAAAAAGAGATAATAATGTCAAAGATGAAGATTTTTGTGAAATTTTTAACGACGCAATAATTGGAATTTGCGAAAACGAAAAAGAAATTTTTGCAGGGGCTGTCTCAGAACGCGTTCGGATTTTTGACGTTTCGGATTATTGACGTTCGGATTATCGACGCTCTACTGTAATTGTACTCAGAACATTCTAAAGATTAATTTGATTAGTTAATAATAATATTAGCTTATTAAGGTCCGCCACGTGACTTCTTGTCGTAACATTTAAGACGACATGTTTGAGAACCGAAACTCCATCTTCATTTAGTATTCACTCCGAAGAGATCTTGCACATTAAAGTAAATAAGACATACACATATACACACACCACTAATACGTAAACACAATATCGCGCAAGTCATTGCCCTAGGTGCGCGACCTAACGTATTCGTTGAAATAATGCCGGTATTGCATTAAAAGACCAATGGTTAATTCTTTAATTCTCTGTCTTCTGTAAATAATATTAATAAAGAATGTATTTCTTGTGTACATAACATACATAATATCAGCACTAAAAAAGAAACTAAAAATACATCTTGATAATAATATAATTTTCCACTTAACTAAACACGATAATATATAGAAAAAAAATTATTATCGTAGTACTGTCTGACCTATGTAGTACTTATTACAATCCTGGCAATTGATTTTATAAACTACGGATATTTTTTCTGTTGGGTTGTTTTACACCTAAGCGAAGTTGATTATTTATTTGTTATACAAAGCATTCAAAAATAAACCGGACGACATCTTAAATGACCAACCTTCTTTTCACTCCCACCATTTATACGATAAGGCTATCAAATACTTATAGAAGACAAACAGAGATAACCATCGGCAGATCGTTTAACGCAATACCGGCAGTATTTAACCGACTAGGTTAGGTCGCACACCTAATGCAACGACTTGCGCAATATTGTGTATATGTGTATGTCTTATTTATTTTAATGTGCAACGATCTCTTCGGAGTGATTAGGACCTGAAGATGGAGTTTCAGCTTTGAAACATGTTGTCTTAAATGTTACGACAAGAAGTCACGTAACGGACCTTAATAACTTAATATTATTATTAAAATTATAATAGTGACTTGGTACCACAAACATGCAATTCAAATTAATTTGGTATATAGTTTATTACATTGTGACACATAATAAACACGTAAAAAATATACAAAATCAGGTAAGAAATTTTGGAATGACGTTGAGTTTGTCTGATGAAATAGAACACGAACAAAATGCTCGTTTCCCACTCATGTTTACTCCACTGCCTAGATCAAACCTTTTCCTTTGAAAATATTTTTTCTGATTGTCACTGCCCTTTACCAACGAATAGTTATACAGATTTCTATGTAATGCCTTAAACAGGCAATTTCTACACTGGCAAAAAGTATCTGTAGGTATCCATTAGTTTTCAGTGATTATTTAGTAATATTATAAACCAAGTAAGTATTATAGACCAATCGATTTGTATTGAATATAAGTTCTTAAATTGATATAAGTATCGATAAGAATCGAACAGTCCTTGGTTGATACAGAAGGCCGTGAAGTTTACGAATATTTAGTTTCCACCACTTTTTTCCGACTTATTTTAGTCAGATAATTTATCATAGTTAGCCCACCCTTTTTAAAGTTTTTTTAGACTGAAACTGTAAATTTTTCTATACTTAAATAGCCTACGTAAAAAATAATATGTGTATTATATTTTACATTAAATTAAGCTTCATTTTCTGCCTTTTTGGAAACATATTTTGTGTTTTATGATCTAGGCTACATGGCTAAAGTTTGCAATCCGCCTCCTCACCATATTCTAGTTTATAGAAGACAGTTTTTCCTTCTTACTAAATTAATAATTTGTGTGTTCTATTTTTGTACATTTAGAACCAAATAAGGCTTAACTTTATGTCATTTTGAAAATATATTTTGTGTTTTTGTGAACTTGGCTAAAATTTAGAATACTCCTCCTTAGGCTACCATATTCTATTTTCTTGAAGGGATTTTTATCGTACTTACTGAATAATTTGTGTATTACATTTTTGTATATTTATTTTGTAACAATATTAGGCCTATTTTTAGTGCCTTTTTGCAATCATATTTTGTGTTCTTATGAACTTTTTACTCATGGAAAAACAAATTCTAGTTTATAGAAGACAATATATATATAAGACGCCCCACAAATAATGTGTTTTTTGCATGATCCATCACTCATTTATTTTACCCAATTTGTAAAACTCAAAATTTGACTTGGTAGACCGAGAATTGTCAAAAATGCTCTCGGAGAATTGTAAAAAAAATGAATATAATCATTCCAATATAATCGAAGCCGGCGGAACACGACAAAATGGAAATTTTTTTGAAATAAAAATATAAATTACTATCTCTCTGACTTTAATGGTAGTATAATAATTAATTTGTATTGTTTTAGGGTTGTTATTACATTTTCACTCTTCAGCAGCATGTGGCAAAAAGTAAATCTGGGTTACATTTTATATGTATCTTTTAAGAAATAAATGTACAAATTTTCAGCTCTCTAGCTTTAAGGGAAGTATAATAATTAATTGTTATTGTTTTAAGGGTTGTTATCACATTCTCACCCCTTAGTAGCACGCTACAAAATGCAACAATGGTTTACATTTTATGTATATTTTGTAAGAAAAAAATGTACAAATTTCCAGCTCTCTAGCTTTAAATGAATTATAATAATTGTTTTTGTTTTAGGGGTTGTTATCACATTCTCATCCCATAGTAGCACGCAACAAAATGCAACTATGGTTTACATTTTTGTTTATATCTTGTAAGAAACAAATGTACAAAATTTGAGCTCTCTAGCTTTAAGGGAAGTATAATAATTAATATTTATTGTTTTAGGGGTTGTTTCAACCCTTAAATCAAAATGATTTATAGCCTATGTCTCATTCCAGGTCATGATTCATCCATGATTGACAGTCAAACATCTAAATATCCAAAACAGACCAACATACAAACTTTCACATTTATAATATTAGTAGGATTGCTGATAACACATTCACACAATAAATTCTTGTAAATGGTATTTATACTGTTATTGATTTTTCACTGAAAGAAGAAAATTTCTGTTGAACACTTGTCCAAAATTTACAATACAGGCAAAGATGGAGTTTTTCTAATAAAGGAAGTATTAGTGTGTAAATCAATGAGTGGTTTTCGGTCTGTCGTACTCAGAAATGTTGGATGAGCTGAGTTGTTAAATAGAAGAGTAAATACAAAAGACGAGTCGCCAATAAATTTCTTCTGAAGAAATAAGATTGTTTTACCTAGGATTTATTTTATTATTTGAATGTTTAGGCCAAGTGAGCTCTCAAAGACTTTCATGCCCCTTCGACAACTCTCAATCCACCATGGGGTTCGCTTCCCACAGATTTTTTTTTAAATAGACTTAGAAGAACAAACTACCTATAGTATTGCATTCGTTACAACAGTGCAACTACTGGAAAATACAATTCTAGTTTTTTTTGTTTCCAAACAAACAAAAATTGGTCTCTTGCGCATTTTATTGCAAAGTGAAAGGTTTCGAAGATATTTAACGTTAGCAATTTTAAACGGCCGCCATTTTGAAAATTATAAAAGTTAAGTCTTTGTGTTTGGTACGCTTGTAAATTCTAACATACAAAATGCTCCTATCAAATTTGAATTGCAGTTAGTTTTGTAAAAAAACCAAAATGGCGGGTTGTGACTTAACTAAGCCGAATTGGACAAAATGTACTGAAAATTTGTCTGTTATTTTAAACCTTAGAATCCGACCCTGTATAGCGCGCTAAGGTTATTTATGACTCCCTGTATATAACTGTTTAGGCATGAATATACTGCCAGTAATTTTGCACAAAACTGATGCATAAAATATTATTATGCAACATCGAACCAAGGGGAAATATATGGGACTTTAAACTTTACCTGCATCTGTAGGCCAAACTGAAACGGATTTTTTAAATTAACTAAACTACAGCAGGTCATACTTTGTGTCTAACACTTTGTTTTTTAACGGATGTTTTAGAGTGGCTGAAGCTTTGGAGAGGGAAAAACTAT
>JAGFPH010000331.1:549565-573981 GCA_018207615.1 Philaenus spumarius | reverse complement strand
GTTCTTTTTAACGTCAGTTACCGTTGAATTCCCAACACCAAACTCCCGAGCTAAGTTTGATCCACTTGCACCTTTTTTTTAATTATTCTACAATTTTAAGTTTGTCAGAAAGACTAAGCAAAACACGTTTACGTTTTGCCGGCATTTCTAGAAGTCACGGCACAACAAACATGGCCAGTAAACAACACTGATGTCACTGACACAAATGAGGTTAGGTGGACGTGGAACAGTAAAACGGACCAGACCGATGCGCACGCTCGTGTAATGTTGGCGTGGCATGAATTTTAAATCTTTCGGTTAACCGACATTTCGGATGACCGGTTTTTGGATAATCGGCGCTCTACTGTAATTTGTTTTTTAAATCAATAAAATATTTTTTATTATGATTACAAACTTAAAAATGGCACTACGTCAATAAAACTTATGTAATGTTTTTAATTAATTTATATTGAACTTTATAGAAAGGCATTTTATTTAATCTTATAATATTGTGTTTCTCCAATGAAACCTTTTATGAAATACTTATCTAATGAGGTAGAAATAGTGTAGATACATTTTATTTTTGTGTTCTTATTTATCTTAGCATGTGATATTTACTTTATAATCATCCTTGGAATATTAGTCTCAATTAATTGTATTGTTATATTATGTTATAAGATAATTTATTTTTAAACGGAGAAATAATTTTTAATCAGAGAAATAATTTTGAAAGTATGCATTTAAAAAAATTATAGGTTTAAAAACATGTTTTACTGTGTAGCCAAAGTTATTATTTGTAAGAGATGTACTTTATGTTGGAAATAAAGCGTTAATTATTTTGTATATATTATATATAAGTAGGTGTTTTCTAATTGTCATGTACTGAAGTAAAATGCCTACCCATGTTACTTGAAGCTTTTGGCAAGTGAATGTTTTAAATTCTTAGGTTCTTTCTTAGGTAAAGTTTCAGACATACATTTCCCTACGGGTCTTCCTCTGATTAAACATTTAACAAATGTAGTAATTTCCAAATTTACAGTCGACCCTTGATAATCTGGCAGGTATGGGATTGAAAGGGTGTCGAATTACTGAAATGCCTGGATTGTAGAAAGTGATATAGAAAGAAAATAAAACTATGCACTTTTCGAGGTAGACTATTCTATACAAAATTAAAGTACATTAAATTTCCTACAAAAATCACCCCTCAAATGTATTTTTTGGTTGAACGGTTTTTCCACTAGAGCCATTTATTTGGGCTTTATAATTTAATAATACATGATTTAGCCAAAACAAGTGATTAAGGTGTGCAATTTGTAGGGGATTTAATGTAGTTTCAAGCAGAATGCAAGCTTTTTTGTAATTACAAGCATAGTTTATGAGTTACAAGCAAAAAACTGTGTTTTCCACAAAGTAGTAAATTTTGGCCCTTTTTCAGCGCGCTCTAGAGGCCAAACCGTTCAACCAAAATATACATTTGAGGGGTGCTTTTTGTAGGAAATCTAATATACTTTAATTTTGTATAGAATAGTCTACATCGTAAAGTGCAAAATTTTAAGACTTTTTGGCAAAAAACTTTTAAAAAAGTCGAAAATTTTGAGGTTTTTGTTGTGAAGCCATATCCATGAGAAGTAGCAAAGTTGAAATTCGGATTCAGCATCCCAAAAACAGTGACACATCCAGGGCATCATTTTGGAAGGGGAACTTTTTGGAGGGGGAGAGGGGTTGAAGAGATTTAGTTTAAAATTATCAAACTAAAAATAACCTATTTGGGAGCAGTTTTATGTTAAAATTTTCCTTCGGTATTTTATTTTTTTTTTACAAGATTTTTTTAAATCTTACTATTCAGATGTTGTATAATAGTTGAATAGTAAACCTTTTAATTATTTGAACAGAACTACAGATGTTTAAAGAGTAGACTACTAATAGAAAATGTTTACAACTTTGACCTAACGCTATAGACAAAGTCTTTGGTTTCCTCCTGATTTTTCGAATCTTTCAATCACTTGGTTGAGTTCAAGGGGTATATCGTGGTGTATATGTAAGAGAGCCAATCCAACCAACCTTTTCTGAACCATGGTAGTTCTTGTCCACTACTTCAAGGGCCTTGGGGCTGAAAACCAGGCGTTAAATTCCCAAGTTATGACGTTGAAAGCGGGTCGTAACGTGTCTTCAACACGGGACTCTGTCAACGTGGCATCACTCACTTCCAAGATGGACACTATTCAGTTAGGCTGTCTAGGTGTATTAAAAATAGTATAAACCTTTGAGGAATTGTGTAGGAGGAAGGGTAGACGATGGGGCATTGTCTCACCAACCTCATTCCAACATTTAGCTTTCAATTGTTTATTGCTATAATCCTTTGACTTAACATCATAAAGAGGTGGCTGCTGTTCTACAGCGTAAATAATTTGTTCAGTGTCAAACATTTTGTCACTTTGAAGTACACAATTACAACTAGAACCAGGACAAAGTCGTTACTTCTGACTACTGCTGTGGCCTCTCTGGTCTGCACTGCGAGTGCGCGTTGACAGCGCTCCGTATAACTTGGTTCGGCGTTGATAGTGCCCGGTTAACGCGGATTCGCCAGCTTCTATAGCGCTCTTATAACATGGACCACGGGAGTTCCATTTACCCAATAAACCGACTTTAACGTGGCGTTAAAATGCGGCGCTAACAGCGCTCGCTTAACACAGCCTAAGGAAGAAATGAAATCTGCACTTGCACTGCTGACTTGCAAGGTACACAGAACTTAAATAATTGTGTGGATGATGGAGAAAACATCTTTGTCAAAAATATTTAGTATTGCTCGGTAAAAAAAAACAACAACATGAATTTCATGTAAGATTAAAATTACTTAGTCCTACATTGATTACTGTAGTTAATTTTGGCATGGCCTCCTTTTGATATTCTTCCAAAGAATTATACACTGTACTTTATAATATACAGTACTTTGTCGGAAGCGCAAGTAAAAAACGAATATATCAAAGACCTGTATTAAAAAAAGTGATTGCATTGTAATTCTCAAAGCAACACTGCATTATTGTATTGTACTGCAATAAATTCTCTTTATCTCTACATCTTTGAAAACATTTTTTAGATAACATCCTATTACTTTAAATGAGCAATTCTTGTAACTATCTTTGTATCTGTCGCGGATCTCGAAAATGGCTCTAACAATTTTGATGAAAATTTGCATATAGGGGTTATTTGACGTCAGAAATTGAATGCGCTATATTAAAGCCCACTAGAGAATACCGTTGAGGGATGGGCTTGTGTACACCGAAACCTTGAACGCTCCAATCGCCGTAGTGCGACGTTGTCACGTTCTTCCCGCGCTTCTAACTGACTGCGGCTGACTCAACGCATTTATAATTCTTTAACCCAACAACGGCCACGGTTAAAGCTAAAATTGGCCAGCCCGTTTTTAGCGTTTTGCAAGCATATTTTTAAAAATTCGCCAAAAATAGTAAATGAACCCCAATCCAAATGTGTTCAATAGCTTTTTTGTAGAAGAAACTTCAAAGAATTCAAATATGCCACTAAAAATAAGTTTATTTTGAAATTGTAAAAGTTATTAGCTCAAGAAACAAAAAATGTTCAGTAACGAAAGGAAAAAGTTCAACTTTAGGCCTACATAACAATTAGTAAACATTTTTTGTATTTTTTTCGTAAGCGTAAAAAAGTTTCGTAATTTAGTTCTAAATAGAACTGTATAAAAACATTTATCAATTTCAAATTTTTTATTTTGATAAAAACCGTTTTTATGTTTCAAGTACACAACTGGTATTTACCTAGGCCTAGATTGTAACGTGCTTTACGTATATGCTTTGACAAAAAATGAAATATTATTATAAGAAAGTGGTAGAGGATAAATCAAAGAAAAGAACGGTGTACTTGTCTTTCCTTAGTTCACAAAAGTGTTTGAGTTACATTCGTTTGAATAACAAAAATACATTAGTGGAATAAAAACTCCCGAGCTAACACGTGCTGTAGGTCGGCCCACTTGAATAGCGTGGGAACGAACGCCCAAGTCGATCTCACAACAACGTAACTTGTCACTGCTGTTTAGACAATCACAAAACCGGTTTTATCCAGTTTACTTACTACCATTAGATACTACAGACTTTAGTCTACAAAATCGTATAAAGCAATCTGTCAAATCATTGGGCGTTGCCTACTAAATAATCGTTGACAAAAGGCGTGTTTATCGGTTGAGAGACTGTCCAATCCGCAAGGGTTTACAGTAAATCTTGTTTCAAAAAGTAAATGTACTGTGAAATCTGATTGGAAGACACCAACAGAAAGATGAAATCCCAACCAATCCAACGGTATTCTTAGAAATGCCAAAGAAACATTATTGTAGATGGTGGGGAACGTTGCAAGAGTGAGAAATAACAGTACAATTGTGCGCAGATTCCCGCGTGGGAAGAGCTGTAGGCCGATGTGCACATTTTAAAACGATGATTACGTATGTAAATATACGTTTTACGAAAAAGTTGTAAATACAAAAATTAAAGTTTAATTCATTTCCTTTCCAATGGTGCCAGTTTTATTACGATTGGATAATTTTAAGTGGGTTATAATTTGCGATTATGCAAATATATGCAAATGTCTCGCTATTGTCTAGATGGTTGCGTTTGCGCCGTGAAACATGGTGTCATGGTGTGGATTGGCCGTACGTGAGTTAAACTGTGCGATCAAGCCTCGAGCGGTAAATACCAGGAGTGTTCGAGGCTAGTAGATATGGCAACGATGCGCGCCCATCCTATTGGCCGCCTCGCA
This sequence comes from Philaenus spumarius, assembly GCA_018207615.1. Taxonomy (NCBI): domain Eukaryota; kingdom Metazoa; phylum Arthropoda; class Insecta; order Hemiptera; family Aphrophoridae; genus Philaenus; species Philaenus spumarius. The sequence goes on along the minus strand of JAGFPH010000331.1, from coordinate 569,220 downwards.
ATGGTATTCTTTAGTGGGCTTTGATATAAGTCTTATGTCTTCAAAAACGCGCATTAAGTCTGAAAAATGCGCATAAAATATAAAATCTGACCTTCTTTTTATACCACCTTTCAAGTCACTTACAAGGCAAATAGGTACAGCTTCTTTTTATACCGCCTTCAAAATCACTAAATATTCGAATAGATACAATCCAGATGTTAAAAATACTGAACGATGCTCGTTCACCCAGGTACAAATGAGCCAAAGATTAGCGAGAGCCTTTAGAGAGTTTTCCAACTGCAAGCGAAGCAGCCATCTGAGGCCGTAGGCCGAGTCAAGGTTGGGACGCGAAGAGTCCAGGGGCAGAGCCCCTAGTAATTAATTATGTGTATATTCTCAATTTTGTAAAAAGAATAATACAGATTATCAAATTTAAAAAATATGCCTACTACACGGATTGTTGATGCATAATTCCGAGAACCATAGTCTAAGGCTGGCCAGTAGACCCCCTTTCTCGCGCCGTCGTCTGATCGTTTTACCGCAGCACTTCAGCATATAATATTAGTACAGTGATAAAACAAGGACTTGAATTCGAAATATTGGGTTGGTTGCAATTCAATCCGGTACTTGTGACTTTTAGATGTAATGTGATTGTAATATGTAGGTACCTAAGATATTTGCCATCAAAATGTATAACCTGGCTTCCTATTTTTTTTTAGGTTTGGGGGACTTTACCCCCACCCCCCACCCGTGGATCCGCCACTGCCCAAAAAACATATAGAACAAGTGAGAAAAAAGCTTCTATATTTTTTCCTGGAAAAACACCATTTGACTGGACTATAAGGTTTATTTTGATATTGGGATTGATATTAGGCTGTGCTTCAGGTTATTAGCGAATTTCCATAGGAAAAATGAGCTATTGCAGTAGCTCTTATGGTGAGACCCAAGGTCGGGAGTAGCAAATGAGCACCGATCATGGTCCCCAGAACACGTTTTGGGGGTTAAAAAAAATTCATATATGTGTTCCCACTCTAGCGGCCGTATTTTAAGTCCGATTTGGTTCAAATTTGGTACACATGTTGGTTGTCTATGTGGCTCGGACGAGTTCGTTAGCCAAAAAAATCCAACAACCGGAAGTACGTTTTTTGACCGAAAGTAACTATTTTTTTTATTTTTGCTACGTTAATTAAATTTTGTTAGAGTTTTTTCTAAAAATATAAATGTAGGGTGTTATTCTGCACAATTTGTTTTTTTACGCGACCTTATAGCTCGCTTGGTTCCCCCAAAATCGATCAAAACGTAAAATACCATAAAAGTACCCGGTTCGAAGCCAAGTGTGCAAACTCGCGAGGCCATTAGGCGCAAACAATAACAAATTCTACTAATATATTGCGTACACACAGACAGCTGTTCAACGCCTTCTTGAGTAGACCTATTTCCCAAATTGTTGGTTGAAACCCTAAAACATAGGCCTATAAACTTGATTTTGGAAATTTGCTCAACTCACGTCAGCGGTCCAGCTGCGTGGTCGAATTATTTTTTATTGCAAATAAATGTTCAGGTATTAAATAAGACATCCATGTATTATGCCTTTCCAAAGCTAGTTCGTTATTCAGTCACTAAGGCGCGTTCCTTCCGTACAGTGTCTCCACTTTTAGGGTAATTTTGAGCTCCTTAGAGGCTTTAGGGTAAATTTAGGGTAATTTCATTTTTTTTAATTTGAGGGTAAGATAGTTAAAACTTTCAGAACATGTTACTTTTATTAAATGAATTTTAACTATTTAAACTTAAAAAATAAAACAAGCAGTGAATTAACAACATCTCTCAAAAATACTAAATACTTTGGATTGGCTAAAAGTCAAATAATTGAGCACCACAGCCTTCCAAATTAGACTGTTCGCAGATCACATTTCATAGCTATCAACATCAATAGAGAGAGGAAAGATAACCTGTGATATTGAGTATATACAGTATAGATATAATTGTACATAATTCATAATTATTATAATAATTTTATATTATAAATATTATAATATATAGGCTATATAATTATATATTATACATATTATAATATATATGTAACTATATATTATAACGTATACATATATATACAATAAAACTAACCAGTTGAGATCAATATTTTAAAAATACGACCTAATTTAATTCGATACTACGGGTAATACTGATTTGATCAGGATTTAGGGTAATTTTGTGTTATGTTTAGGGTAATTTAGGGTAATGTTTTTAATCTTTTAGGGTAAAAGTAAGTGGTAATGGTGGAGACACTGCTTCCGTATTTCGACCAATCACATTCGACAAAGTGTACCAACCTACGTCACCTACGTGTAAAATTAATTGTAAATCTAACGGATAAGTTCCTGGTAATTATCGGAGAGATAAAAACCATTGTAGAACGCAATATATTTGTCGGCAGGTTACATTTATCCGCCGGGTAACTATTCTATCGGGAGATTGTAGAACAGGGCCTTTTACTAGGTCTACTTGTTTATTATTTTGTCAATCGAGGTATAATAGATAGTCAATAACGTTTTGGTTGACTACTCGCAGAGATAATAATACCAAGAGTTGACTACTCGTTTGGAAGATTCATCTTGAAGTATCTATGATCAATTCTCTGATTCTCTTGAAGATTGGAACACTATGTTCAATTTTGTTTACGATTGTTTTGTTGTTTACTAAACAAATATTTTAGGTTATGTATAAAATTAAAACTTTATAGTGTATTTATTATTATATTCAAAGTCAATAATAAGGTCATTACTTCAAATGCAAACGTAAATTTTAATGTTAATTATATATATACATTGTAATAACTTTACAATAAATGGAAATGAAAAGGGTTTACTGTTACTGTTTAAATTTATTTGGTGTGATTAATGTATTAGGCCTAATTTTCATTTTAAATGTTGTTTCTATAAAAGGGATAAACAATGAAGAAATACTTCTTGTCTACGGACCTGGCCTAAACCCTGTGAAAATTGAAATGCCAGCAAGGTATTTTTTTATCACAGTTATCAACACAAATGCAAACAAGTAAGTTTGGATATGACATGGATAGTTTTAAAACTTTTAATTTCTTTTTTGTCACGTAGGCCTAATTATATAAGTTAGTAGCACTTCTTACTTTACTAAAAAAATTCTTCAGCTGATGCTATTTTAAAACAAGTAGGGGTATTCTACTAGTTCACCAATTGTTTTACTAGGCCTAAGTTTTGACAAAATAGAGTGTAGGCCTACACCTGCACAGCCTTAATTGCCAGGAGTGCTATTGTAACCTACAGAAAAAATTCTCTAGAACTTATTTTTAATGTTAAATTGTGTTACAAACCGTGCAAAGTGTATGTAAACAGACGACATTATTATTAAAACTATAAAAAAACAAGAGCCTTAACATAGACTTACAAGTACCTGTCGGTGTAAATAAACTTTAGGACCCTCAACCTTTTTTTTAGGTAATGATTGTTAGGTTAAACTTCATGCCAAGTTTGAACTCAATCGGTCAAATTGTTGGCGCAAGTTTACTATTCGACCGTAGGCTATGGCAACAAAAATGCAAGAATAATAAAAAAAACCTAAAAGGTTCTAACCTTTAGTATTTAGTCACACTATGTTTACCTGTATTCAATATTTAACAGTAGAATGTAAAACAACGTCATCTGCAAAAATATTAGGCTAGGGTCAAATAGTAAAATTATGCCAAATTGTTCTCTACATATGAATTAGGCCTATTTTGTAAAAAACAAAATAGCGGCTGGAAAAGAACCATTTTTGGGCCTATGTTTATATCAACTTGTTTTCTTATTTTTAGCTATAGAATGAGCTATTGAGACATAAATAGTTCTGAATCACCCTTTGTAATGAACACTCATAATATGAAAAATTGTCTACACCAGATGAAACTTACAATTAATTATAGCATAACATATTAAATCATTAGACTATATTATAGCATATTGAATTGTAATATTTCTTTCTATAATGTATGTTTTATTGTAGTTATAATGCTGAATTAACTAATCGAATTACTGTTAAAATAACTGGAAAAACGTCAACAAATAGAGAATGCAGAATTTGGTTAAATACATTGGATCGTAAAGATGGTTCTTACATTGTGAGATATAAAGTGTTTGAATCGTGCTTAAATGTTGTAATCAATGTTCAGTATGATGGAAAACATGTGGCTCAGTCTCCATATACAACTAAAGGTAAAGTGGCTTATATTACTTATACATTTTAAAATGTGGCCTAGTTATATCCTTCTATTTCATATAATCTTTTAATACATTATTGAAATATATATACTTGTGCCTAAAAGTAGTTAGTATCATTTGTATGTTTTTATGTGTTGTAAATGTTCTGAAGTAATTCAAACTGGATTTATGCCATCTTACTCCCTGATGACATCACAATAGGCGACGACTTTTTTTTAGAAATATAAAAAAATACACTAAAACTTTGTTTATCTGGTTTTGATGACACCAGTACCGTTACGGATAAACGAAACTCCGGATAAACCAAATATCATGGGGTTTCATATAAAACACATTTTTGGTAATTGTTTACTTTGACTGCCCCCAGTCCCAATAGCGCCCAAACTTTTATACATTATTTACGTGCTGAACACAATTAATTTAGCAATATTAAAGCCCGTACGACATATATAGTCGACTTAACAACATAAGTTAGGTTAGGTTTAAGTTAAGTTTGGTTACCCTAATAATCCGAGCCTATGTCATTGCTGCTGTTCTGAGAAGTGGAGAAGTTGGATTTGTTGCTGTCATAAAGCTGAGATGTGTAGCACACCACAAATGGTGGATCTTTGATTTGTAACTATCGTACTTTTTCTTGAAAATAAATTCCGCGATGTGGCTATGTAAATGGTATTTGGTATTGCCGTATCGTGGAACTTTTAACCGTACTTCACACCAGTTTGAACTGTGACAATTGCCTTATCAATAACCTACTTTCCTTCTTCGAATGCAGTGAGCGAGGTCTAATATTGCTTGCGTATTCATGTTCACTACCCACATAAGACGTCACAGAAGTTTGGACATTATTGGTTCAGGGCCAGTCAAAGAAAACAATTACCACATTTTTTTATGAATCATTGTAATATACACTAATTTCTACTGGAAGTACAGAAAATTATAGTAAAATTCAACTCAGAGTGAGGCGGAAGTTGAAGCCTACCGAGGGTCAGCACGGTCGACTGGTTTCCGCTCCACTTCTACCTGAATTTTAATTTTTTATAGTAGCGTTATACAAACTTTTTTTATAACAAGAAAATATAAAAATAAATCACATAACGTTGTGTATCACGATCGTCTGTTTATTTTGATACCAAATTTGAAGTAAATCGGTAAATGTTGAGTAATTAAATGGCATAGCTTTTAATGTAACTAAGAACTATTGAAGGTGTTTTTCTGAAGACAAAACTGAAACTGTTTATTCCTACTGTAAAATTCTCCCAACAAGCATGGCAATACAGATGGGCTTTAATTCAAGAATTTAATTTCTAATTTTTATCGTTAATGGTATACATTTGTAAGATATTTTTCTCATTTGTAATTTAATAAATATGTGTATAATGGTAGTCCAGATTTGTTTTTTGAATACATGTTTTCTAAAGTTATTTGTTGTTTTTAAGATCAGCAAATGCGTAATGTGTTAAGTTTCTTTGATGTAAAGTGTGTTTTTGTGTTTGAAATTACTACCCAACCAAGCAGACAGCCTAATGATAGCCTATTGCATTTTCTCTAGGCTAAGTATTTTCTTTCTTGAAAGAATTGGTTATTTTACATATAAATGTGTATTTTATTTTGTTACATTCTGTTTAGTTGTTTTATAATTCTTGTTTCCGGTATTTTAAGTTACCGGTAGCTAATATTATTGTCATATTTAAAGTTATATAGAAATAGAAAAGGAAGAAAATCCAACTGTATTTAAAATTGTTTAGAAGCAATAAATAAAAATAAATAAATAATAAAGCTGTGCTTTTGCAATGCAAATTTACATAATATTAAACAACTGTATTTAATTTTGTTTAGAAGCAATAAATAAAAATAAATAAATAAATAATAAAAATATGCTTTTGCAATGCAAATTTACATAATATTGTGTTAGTCTATTTTTTGCTGCGGAATAAAGCATTTTTAATTTCATTTCATTTCATAAATATGTCTTATAGTTTTCTTTTCTCCATAAATAATTTTAACAACGGTAATAATACCATCTGTTATGTATGCTTCACAGCTCAGTAATACAATTTTATACAATTTTTGGCCCATAAGTTACCCTGCTAAAATATACCAGAATTTCCAAAATATCTTATATATTTTTTCTAAATGACTAAACATTTGGAGTATTACATAATTCCAAAATGTCCATTAAATTTGTATTTAAATTGTCCTCTAACAAATAAAATATCTATTAAACCTTGATTCTAACATAATAATACAGGGTGTCCCATAAGTAGAGTGCCAAATTTTGGGGAATCGTTCTATGGGTCAAAATAAGAAAAAAAGTTTATATAAACACAGACCCGAAAACGCTTCGTTTTCTAGATATCCGCTATTTTGTTTGTACAAAATAATTCTTATCTATAGAACGTTTTGACTGATTGACTTGGCATGAAGTTTAACCCAACAATGATATAGCTCAAGAAAAATAAGTGATTAAATCCAATCATGAGTCTCAAAATGGTGGCTGTTTGAAAATTTCAAATCTAAATTACTCAAAAACCGTACATTTTAACAAAAAAATGTCAAGACGCCTTTTTTGTAGCCCTTTTGATTCCCTTTCAGTTGGTGTAACTTTCAAAACAATCGGATAAAGGATAATAGCTAAGTTAAAGATAATGACAGCAAATGTACTTACAATATTACTGCGTTTACTGTGTTGGTGTAGGATGCCGGGTTGAATAAACCAATTATTACACATAACTTAACTATTATCCTTCATCCAATTGTTTTCACAGCTACACCAATAATCAAAAGGGCAACAAAAAAGGTATCTTGACAAATTTTTGTTAAAATGTATGGTTTTTGAGTAATTTGAAATTTTCAAACAACCGCCATTTTGAAACTCATGATTGGATTTAATCGGTTATTTTTCTTGAGATATATCATTGTTAGGTTAAACTTCATGCCAAGTTTGAACCCAATCAGTCAAACCATTCGCTAGATAAGAATTATTTTGTATAAAGAACAAAATGGTGGATATCTAGAAAACAAAGCGTTTTCGGGTCTGTGTTAATATAAACTTTTTTTGTTATTTTGACCCATAGAACCATTCCCCTAAGTTTGGCACTTTACTTATGGGGACACCCTGCGTAAAAACAATACAAATCTGCTGTGAAGCTATCTATTAAAAATACTGCTTCAGCCTAATAGTTGTTGGTATTGTAATTTAAACTCTGGTATATCCCTGATTGTAATTGTTTTTGTTAGTATTAACATTAGCGGCTGATAATTCACAATTGTTTTCTTTTTTAATAATTCAAAACAAATTTGTGTTTTCTCAGGAGTTGTCCAACCTGATGACTGCAACTGTCCTTCGCGTGATTTTGACAGATGGTTGGAGACGTACGGATGCAAAGAATCGTACGACCAAATACACTCTGACCTCAAACCATTCCCTGCGGTGGATTTCAATGATTTCCACAAACAAGCGGCTGACAAATTTAATAACTCTCCTAGTATGAGCGTTTGTAATTATGTAATTTATAATAACGAGGTAAGCTTTAACTTGGAACATAAGCCAAAGCTGTTAAAACATGAATCATTAAAAACAGTTCCGACAGCTCATAGATGCATGTCATAAATTTCTGAGGTCAGCCAGTGCTGCCTATAGTTTGAGCTACCACAACTTTTCTCGCGTAAACTGAACTGTGATATCACACGAGTGTTGCACAACGAGTGGTCAATATTTTTAATTTTACTTGTTTATTTTGAAAAGTATCTAATTTATGAGTTTCCAAACTATTTCTCTTGGGACAACACTTGAAGGTGTATGTAGAGGTACCCAAATGTATTGCTAAATGAACAAAACAGTTGAAGATCTCACTTCAATGACACATGATTTCAAAAGTTTCATTAGAATTAACATAGGCCACATAAAACATATAAATTTTAATTCTGACAATAGTTTGGACAGGCAGCTTTTTAAAGAAAACAAAACAGTCTGATTTGGCTCTACAGAATCTTAACACAAAATATTTACCAGTTGTTTTGTTTTGTTTTTTGTATCTTGCTTTCTCACTCTAGTATATTGATGAAAACATGTTCACTAAACGACATAGTCCTATCACTTTCATAAAAACAACCTTAAATTGTGAATTATAATTTAACGAAATGTTTATATTTGTTCATGCAGATTCATTATTTTTATTTATTTATTCTATATTAGTTTTCTTGACAAATACTAATAATAGTAATAATTTATTTGCCATTTGATACATTCAGAATAATAGACATTGTCAAAAATGAATTTTAAGTTAACATAGGGTTTGTAAATACTATATACACTAATAATCTCTAAACATAAACATGCATACACTATTATACAAAATAAAAATAGGTTAAAAGTGTATCATATCATTCTTAAGTGTATAAAATTCCTGTAACGAATAAAAGGGGTTCTTGACAAGCCAAGCATAATACCTTCCCAAACATTTTTTTCTTGGGTTAGCATCAAGGTTATTATTGATCTTGTTGCTTACTTTTATACCCACCGACAAATGACAGTTTGATGATTTATGCAGCCTATAGTATCTCAAGTTTATTTCCCCTCTATTTCCATTTGTAAAAAAACAAGTTATTTACTCAAATTCCAACACGTTGGAACAATACACACAAAATAGGCTACGATTAAACAACAAGCAGCTTAAAAAATAGAGAAAAATATACAATAATTAACATAAATCCACAAAATTGAAAAATAAATCTGTAAGAATAAGTTTCAGTACAATCAGGATAAATCATATTGCAAAAAAAGAGATCACATCTATCATGAAATAGTACGACCATGATGCACAAACTTGTCCACCGAGTAAAAGGATCCAGACAATAGAAATTGTCTAAGGCTGATTTTGAAAGTCCTGTAGTTTGGTGAATTTTGGAAGCTTATTCATGAACTTTGCATCAACTTGTGAGGGAAGTTTACTGTATAAATTTAACCTGTGCTGTCTGGCATAATACTCACAACCTTGGCTGATACTGTAGTTGTGTACATCCATATTTTGGACATGATTACACTTGAATTTAAAAAAACAACACTTCAAGTATGTAAATACTCAGAAGTGTAAATACTTTAGTTTTTATAGCATTGTTTTTTATTTAGCAATAATCCTTACGGCTCTTTTTTGCAAGACAAACACTCTTTTCATATTCTAAACTGATGATTTTCCCCAAAGAAGAATTCTGTAGTTCAAATAATGATACACTAGCCCATAATAGGCTGTTAAAGGTATCGGTGTACCACAGTAAAGCTTCACCTGGGCTAGTTTTGGCACTAACACTGCTAATGTGGTCATGAAATTACAACTTGTCATCGATTAGAAGACCCAACAATTTTATTGATTGCACTTCTTCAAGTATACTACTACCTAGCATGACACTTGGTTTCTGAATTGAGCTATGCTTTCTATTGCACTGTAAGTACTTAGATTTATATGGGTTTATTATTAAATTTTCAGCAAAATACTGTCCAGTGGCATTGACTTGTATAAAAGCCTTCTGCTCCAATTGTTGAACAGAATCTGCTTGAAAACTTAGTGTTGTGTCATCAGTAAATTTTTGTACCCTAACCGCATGTACTGATAATGACAAATCATTAGTATAGATTAAAAATAATACTGGGCCGAGAACTGATCCTTGCCTTGTCTCGGCTGAGTCTCTTTAGACAGCCTTCTTGCAACATTAACATGCTGTGTTTTATTGGAGAATTTATCCGTAGTACCGTAATGGTAACATCAAAATTGTATCACTTCTTAAGTAACAAATTGAAATTGTGTTGAAATCAAAAGCTTTATTAAGGTCATTCAACTTGCTGATGCTCCTGTACTTTCCTGATTTTATAATAAATATTCAAGCTGCAGAGAAAAACTTGATGCACAGAAACATAATACAATAAAACAAATTCTAAGTAAAAAGCAGTAAACCTTGCAAGTTTGAGTTTGTCCTAATTGACCAAGAACAGTTTGTTGCCAGATAGAACAGAAAACATTTTTTATTGCAACTTGACAATTATATACTGCTTTTAAACTATTCTGCAAAAGCAACCCCAATATGTCCCAGACACAATAATTATATCTTCTTTCAGAATTCTATGTTCTGCCCATTCCTTTTCTTCTAGGATAAAACTAGCAATTTTAACAATAAATGCGCAATTATTAATTTCCTTCAAAACTAAATTAAAATTTGTTTAATATCTCCAATACGGGATTACAAAATTTTGATAATCCTTAAGAAATCCAACTTGCAAGCGATAAAATGTTGTTTTTAAACCACTGATGATGTAATCTGAGACAATGCATAAAAGCATTAGTTATGTTATAACACACTCTAGATGTAGAAGTCTTGTTTCTCCTTCCAGAAGTTGTGACATACTAGGATATTTGGCTTATGGCTCTTGCCACGCATAACTCCTCTAAAATAATTGCATCAATTATATTCTAATCGCCTGCAGAGAAACTTCATCTTCGGATACCCAAGCTAAAAAGTGATTTTTTTAATAGTTTGAACTTGCAGATCACATAGAAGTAAGGAAGGGAGGGGAAGAGGAGAAAATAGTTGATTTGAACATAAAATTAATAGATTTGTGAAACTTTGAACATATTATGTTTTTTTGTTGATTTTTTCACTGTGAAATATTAATCTACCAACGTTTCAATAATTATTAGCCCAATATTATTGTTTTAGATTCATCGCAGGTGTTATGGTCAACATGTTGGATTTAAAATTTTTATGGATGCAATTTTACTTTCTTTAACTAGAAAAGTACGGTTACCTGATTTAGAGCTATTTGTTAATTTGGGAGATTGGCCACTTGTGAAGAAGCATGAGAACGCTCCTTTACCGTTGTTTTCTTGGTGTGGTTCAGATCATACTCTTGATATTGTCTTACCTACTTATGATCTGACCGAGTCATCTTTAGAATGCATGGGAAGGTAATATTAAATCTGATAATTATTTCTCTCTTTTATATTACATTTCAACTACTTACATACGGCTAAAAAATAACCGAACTGATTTTCCTACAGATAAGCATCTCGTACCTCGAAGTTAAACGCTACGCAGCCCAGTCATGTGACATTCCCTCTCTCCATTCTGTAACCTTTGGGGTTACATAAATAAAAATGTAATAAAATAAAATTGTAAACAAAATTGTTTCATTTGCAAAGAATCTATAAGTCAAAAATAAAAAAAAGTTTTGAGTTATCATTATTTATTATTAATTGCTTTTGTATTTTGAGTTTGATTACTGTGGAAGTACTTGGAATGGTGAATTGCGGACCCTAACTAACTACACTAAGATATCACACTAGGATGATTGCTGTTATAGTAGCAGTTGTGTTTATAAAAATTCTCTTTAATGATATTCTATAATTCATCTGGAAAAACTTTAATTTTTTTGTGCGGGGCCCGGAGCCGCACCTGCCTAAGAGCGGCCCTGTTTGTATGTATATTATTAATTGATAACATGTGTCATTAAACAATTTAAGTTAGCCATCATTAATTTCATTAATGTCCGTAATTCACCATTCCAAGTACTTCCACAGTAATCAATTGTGTACTAGTTAGTTATCAATTATGTAGGCACAAAAGAATATTAAACTGGAAAATTCCCCAATGGTAAGTTTGTTTTCATTTAATAATAGCCTATTTTATTTTGTAATTATATTTAATAGTTAAGTGTTATTAATATTATATCATGTTTTCTCTTGTTATCTATCTTTCATACTGCGTTTACGTGATATATAGTCCTAATTATAGTGGGTGGGGGGGGGGGGGGGGGGAAAAAACTGTAAGTATTTTGAATTATCAATTTCACTTGTTCACCTTAATATCGTACACAGATTTAAATCTTTCCATTCCAAAGAACTTCTTTCTCCATCTCATTCACGATGCATAACAACAATGACAACAAAGTTTTTACAAGCCTCGCCTGTATACACCTGAACATTTAAATACAACTTTCTAGACAAAATCGACACCCTCAAATAAACAGTCACTGTTCTTCTACTATTCACCACCTCCAGCAAAGCATTTTGCTATTTTGAATGAAGAAATAATTACGATGATTTACAGGGCTACATGTACCCATATCATACGGCTTTCCTCCTCTACTGAATCTGGATGACAACTGACTGTACATGGACATACATGTATTTTTTATAAATGGTCCCGTTGCCAAGGCGCATAGCAACCGTTACTAACTCACAAAGATCTTGACTAATTCGCATGGCAACCGTTGTCAAGGCACATGGTAACCGTTTCCCACTCACATTAAAAATAGTCTCAATGTCAAACTCAAAGCTGTCTGCATTTAGAATTGTATAACAATAATAACAATATTTTTTACCATTACTTTGTCTGCTTTTATATTGTGAATAGTTTTTATAATTAGCTGTCTGAGAACATTAGCTTTTAGAATAAAAACAAATCCTTTTAAATATTATAAACCATCCTTCCAACTGATATTTCCTTCAGGGCAAAAATCTCATACTTGCCTCCGATAGACTGCACGTGTTACAATTCCTAGTGCCGTGTTGAGTCAGGTCGTAACCTTTGTTTGTATTTGATTGTGCTTGGAGTTGTAAATGAGCAATGTGTTAATGAGGAATGACTTGTGAAACTTGGAAAATCCGGCACAAAAGTTCAATCTTTGTTAAAAGAAATATACAGTGATTAATGTTTATTACTTGCTCAGGTTTTTTTAAAATTTGAAACTGTTTAAAGAGGGATAAGAGGAGATTGAAGATGACCCACATCTAATATGACCTTCGACGTTAACAAAAATATTGAAAAGATCTGTGAATTTGATCCAAAAAAAAATCGTCGGTTGAGTATTTGTGCAGTTGTTAAGATTGTAGGAATTGACAAAGAATCTGTATTGTAAATGAATTGTTTAGAAATGAATGATAATATAAAATTATCTTTTAAAAAATATATATATTTTGTTTCAGAGTGAGCTTAGACATGCTTTCAGTTCAAGGTAATGTCGATCTACAGTGGAGTGAGAGACAAGAGAAGGCATTTTGGCGAGGCAGAGATTCAAGCAGAGAAAGGCTTAATTTGGTTGATATTGCGAGAAAACACCCAGATATTTTCAACGTTTCGTTAACAAATTTCTTTTTCTTCCGCGACGAAGAGCATAAATATGGACCAAAAGAAAAGCACATTTCATTTTTCAAATTTTTTGATGTAAGTGTGAAAATAATTTATGTGGAGATTTCTTCATTCTGCTCACTCAAATAACTTACCCTTTGTGAATGGTTACTTTTGAGCCATAAATATATGAAATAAAGTTTCTCTTACAATTTTATTTTGTTCAAAGTTAAGAAAACACTACTGAGTTTTCGCCATTTTATTTAGCTACTAGAAGTTGTTTCATTATTTTCCATACAAGGTATGGGTAAAAAGTAACCAGATTCTTTATTTTTATTTATTCACAACTTTAACATTGTATCCTTTAATATACTTCCCTCCCCAAACCCTACCACTGCTCCATGCGAACACTCCTTTGGTCAAAGCAGTTGATATGTACAATATTGTTGTGTTTACTGTGTTGGTGTAGGATGCCGTGTTGAACATACCAATTATTACACATAACTGAACTATTATCCTTCGTCCGATTGTTTTAACAGGTGCATTATCTGATAGGCAATCAAAAGGGCTACAAAAAAGGTATCTTGACATTTTTTCTTAAAATGTACGGGTTTTTTTGAGTAATATAGGTTGGAATTTTTCAAACCGCCGCCATTTTGAAACGCATGATTAGGTTTAATTTTTCTTGAGATATATCATTGTTAGGTTAAACTGCATGCTAAGTTTGAACTCGATCAGACGTATGGCGCTATTGTATGGTGGACAAGAACAGAGGTTCAGGGTGCGATGGCGAGGTTGGCAAGGGTTCAACGCATTGCCTGCCTTGCTATCACAGGAGCGATTAGCAGCGCTCCTAGTGCTGCCCTGGACTGCTGCCTTAACCTTCTACCGCTGGACCTCTTTATAAAGATAGCAGCAAGGAAGAGTGCTCACCGTCTTCAATGTGAGGAACTCTGGAAACAATGCCCACGAAATATGGGACATTCTAGAATTACAACATTGGCGGTAGGAGATCAGACTCTTGATATGATCTCAGACCATATGAAAATAAAATACTCCTTCTCAAAGCCCTTCCGAGTGGTAATACCAAACCGCGAGGAATGGTCAGAAGGAAGGAGACCCCTCCCTAGGTGTGAGCTGGAATGGTACACTGACGGCTCCAAAACAAGGGAGAGCTCAGGTGCAGGGATATGTGGTGGGAACCCAAGGCAGGAATGTGTGCTGCCAATGGGGGAACATCCAACTGTATTCCAAACAGAAATCACGGCTCTATTGGAATGTGTCAGAGAAAATCTCAAGCTAGGACATTCGAATAAAGAAATCTGCATATACACAGACAGCCAGGCAGCTTTAAAAGCCCTGAGCTCAAACGAGTTCAGGTCAAAACTAGTCTGGGAATGTGCCGAATCCACAAAACAGCTGGCGGGCCTCAACAAAGTCACACTATGTTGGGTGCCAGGACATGTTGGAGTAGATGGAAACGAATGTGCAGACCAGCTGGCGAACAAGGCAGCAGCATCTGAATTCAAGGGACCACAACCGTTCTGTGGTATATCCAAGGCAACAGCTATAAAAGCTGTGGCGGACTGGGCAGAGCTAGAGCATGGAAGAAGGTGGCGAGGCATCCCTGGATTGCGGATGAGCAAACTCGCACTTCTAGGTCCATCTAGACAGATTGCATCGGACATCCTGTCACTGAGCAGGTGCAAGGTAAGGGAGGTGGTCGCTCTAATCACAGGGCATGGTCACCTTCGTAAACACATGAAGAACATGGGAATCTTCATTGGAAACCCTACATGCAGGATATGTGGCTTGCAGGAGGAAACTGCGGAACACCTAATATATGAGTGTGAGAGACTCGAACAGGTGAGCTATGAAACCTTTGGCAAACTGCACAAAGGACAAAACATACCACAGGAGAACCTTGTCAAACAGATTCTAAAGTTCAATGGGCTTTTGAATCTGGACAGGAGGAACTGAGGGACCATCATCCTTTGTGGGAGCGCAATAAGCCCTAGAGGCTGACGTGCATAAGGTTCTGGACCGCCCACTAGAAGAAGAAGAAGAAGTAGGATGCCGTGTTGAACATACCAATTATTACACATAACTGAACTATTATCCTTCGTCCGATTGTTTTAACAGTTGCATTATCTGATAGGCAATCAAAAGGGTTACAAAAAAGGTATCTTGACATTTTTTGTTAAAATGTACGGGTTTTTTTGAGTAATTTAGGTTGGAATTTTTCAAACCGCCGCCATTTTGAAACGCATGATTAGGTTTAATTTTTCTTGAGATATATCGTTGTTAGGTTAAACTGCATGCTAAGTTTGAACTCGATCAGTCAAACATTTCTCTAGATATGAATTATTTTGTACAAAAATCAAAATGGCAGATATCTGGCAACGAAGCGTTTTCGGGCCTATGTTTATATGAACTTTAGTCTTATTTTTAGCTATAGAATGAGCTTCCAAGAGATTGTTGCATAGTTCTAAATTACCCTGTATTACTTAACTAATATCTTTTAACAATACATAAACATAGAATTGTATATTGTTATAACTAATTAATTACTTACAATCAATTATGTTACGTTAATATAAAAAGTTTCCCAAGCATCTATTGTGTTTAGTTTTGTTACATTTTTCAACAATACAGAATTTTCTATTTTAAAATTTTGGTTTCATCTAAACAGTGTTTACCTATAGCAGATTTATCTTGCCTATTATATTTTAAGTGAAGAAAGTGTTCTTTATCTCCAGTCTTCATGTCATGACTTCATATTTCTAATTTTCTTTCATATTTTGTACAGTAAAACTCCAATCATCCGAATCTCTTTCAGAATTTCAGAAAAAAAAATTAAGATGGGAACGTTCTGCGATTCGCAAAATAATGATTCTATCTAGCGCGCTATTGTCCTTCCCTCCGCGAAGCTAGTGTTGCCTTTTCATTTAGTCAATTAAAAGCTCTTTTTATTTAAAAAATACAGTAGTTTTGTTCTCCCATTTTCAACATACATGCAGTAATTAAATAACCTTTTCGGGACTAACATAGTCTAAATCCTAATTCATGCTCAGACTTGGTTATTCCAAGCATGGGGCAATGCGTCTGGCTTTGTATGCCTAGCGCTAGCGAGAGGTTTGTTTTACTCGTAATTTAGTGAAACAAAGTAAAATATGTTTTTAAAATAAGGTTATTTAAAAATTTTCAAATATACAGTTCGATTCTATGATTTGTTCTCTACAATTTGTTATATCCAAATTTCAATTTTTGGTAAAGCATATATTCCTAATTAATTTTTCAAAATAGGCTTCGACAAAACCTAGTAAACACAGTCTGGCAACATGATTTTATCCTCTCTATTTTCTACTGTTAGCTAGTACCTCCTATCGATAGTCGAAATAGTTTATTTTAAAGCTAATAGGTTGTAGTAAATGCCAGTAAAAGAATTATATTAGTCGCGTTAACACAATGATATTACTCAAACGTTACAGTTATAAAATCTATATACGCAACTGTAGTATGTGCGGATAGTTTACTCCAGTCGCGTAAACGTGAAGCCAGTCCCAAAAATATTAAAATAGACCCTTTTTTCGGAAAAAATCCAATTATCTGTATTTTTGATTATCCGAATGGGGTTCAGTCCCAATTGATTCGGATAACTGGAGTTCTAATGTAATCTATAACTACAGCTTACACTATTTTTTATTAGGTAAAAACGGTATGCATCTCTATGTATTATAATTGCCTTTTGTATTGTTGGCAGTATAAATACCAAATAAATATGGATGGCACTGTAGCTGCGTACAGATTTCCATATCTTTTGGCCGGAGGATCGTTAGTTTTCAAACAAGATTCCATGTATTATGAACATTTCTATTCAAATTTGAAACCTTGGGAGCATTACGTACCTTTCAAAAGAGATCTTTCAGACTTAGTCGATAGAATACATTGGGCAATCAACAACGATGGTGAAGCTCAGAAAATTGCTCAAAACGGCAGAAAGTTTGCCGAATCAAACCTTTTACCTCAAGATGTGATCTGTTACCATGCTGTACTGTTCAAGGCAAGTTACTTTTAGTTTCTTCTATGACTAAAGTATAGATTGGTATTAAATAAAACATATATTTTTATTTCCAATTTTATTTTTATTTATTGGAACAAATACAAATTTGTAACCAAAAACCGTAAATAACAAAAAAAAATTTATATATTTTGATTTGAAAGAAGAATATTTGTTGTTCGTGTTCTGTTGTCTATATCCTTATAAACAAAAATAAGTGATGTACAAATATTTGAGACACATTAATACATTATAAAAAATAATAATTCAAAAACAAGTTTTTTCTAAAAAAATTTGTTTTTATGAAACAAATTTGTTTTGACACCAACTTGTACAAAATTGCCTCACCTATTTATTTTATTGCTTAGCAGCAGCATTATTTAGGTCATAGCGACGTTGCAGCCGGCCTGATGTTGGAGTTCGTGCGGCCTAGTTGCGAGTCAGGGCTGCCCTGATACTCCCCCAGGATGTGATCTTTTACCATGCTGTGCCATAATGAGAAAAGATAAAACAATGACTACCAACTGTATTTGTATGTAATGGCACTTGTTGTTTGAATGGACAGTGGTGAAAGTAGGGATGCATCAGTCAAGTAATGAAACCCCACATTGTCACTGTAATAAGGCTTTACCTCTAAACTATAAAGTGCCATCACATTCTAATATAACTGTACCCATGGATGATTTAGCAGAAATTTAGTGGACGCCTTTGTTGTAATCACGGATATTGTTATCAATCTGTTAATGTTTCACTCATTCAAAGTCCTGATCATTTGAATTCCTGCAAAAAGGAAATACATCATTACTGTTATCAGGCTTTTGGTTACTGATCTCACTTTTTTCTGTCAGATTGGCAAAAAATAACTTGGTACCATCACAACACTTTACGGAAAGAGGGGTAAACGTTTGTGCAGACAGTTTATGTACAGTGTGAATTAATTAACAGAATATAAAGTGTGATAACCACTCGGAGTGCCCGTATGACTCATCAATAATTTCCTTTTAGTTTTGAGTGTACTAAAAGGTTTTTACCTGACCTACAGAGTAGTTTTTATTAAATGTCAATCATTTCATTTCTGTTTGGGTTTGGCACGTTGTGGTCACAACAAGCTGTGAAAACTCTGTTATATCTGTAAGTTTGTATAATCATATATTTATTTTAATCATTCTTATAAGATAAGTTGTAACCTATGTAACTTTAAAAAAAAAAGAGAAAATAAAAACAGAAAATAAATAAAAAAATTTAAACATATTAGGAAATGATATTGACAAAATAAAATAATATGATAATAATAATAATAAACAAAATATTTATTTTCAAAAAATATAATACAGACAACTTATAATTATCAATAATTGTTAGTATTTATTGACAAGTAACAAAAATTAAAACCAAAGATCCTTTCCTTTCCCAAAGAGGAGCCTTTTTATAATAGAAAACTGAGTTGACATTTTGTTTAAAGGAAGGTTAGTCGCAATAATTGAAACATCAAAAATCAAGCTGACTATTACTTGACTCAAGAAAATATCATCATACGTAAAAAACATTTTCGTTCATCTTTGTAAATAACTTTGTGAAAGTATTAATAGTTCATCATTGTAAATAGTAACATCTTCTTAAGTCAATCACGGTTACAAGGTTGAAGGAACAACATGTGAACTCGATCCGTTCATCGTACAAAATTCAAAGTCTCAATAATCGTCTTAAATATTTTTGAGATGTCGGAGTTTGTTGTAGAAGTGAAATAATATGGTTGCTATACACATGAGCATCTAAAGTTTCTGTAAAGAATAGTAAAAGGTTTAAGCTAAAAACAGGACATAATCGTCAAGTGAACAACGATGCAATCACACGACTTTGACTTTGGTTAGTAAAGAAACATTTATACAGAATAAGAGTCATCGTGACAGCAATGGAAAATACTTGTGTAAACTACAATTTTTTAAATTTTTATTTAAGTTGGACTTCAATTTGATTTAGAGCCTATTCGGACCATTTTTTTCTGTGTAAAGTTGTCTGCAGTAGTTTAATAATTTTATTTAATTTTTAATTGTTTAGTATTTATGATTTATTTAAAAAATATTGAAATATGTTATATTTTAAACTAGATATTCAGATGATATGTTTGTTTTACAATTCATTGGGAACCATAACTGATTTTCTCTTAGTTGGTAATCATGTTGTGCATGATTGTCCTCAATAAATCATTTATAATCTTTTAAATTGGTGAATAATAATTAATAAACAATAAAACTTAACAAATAAAC
>JAGFPH010000331.1:465182-549165 GCA_018207615.1 Philaenus spumarius | reverse complement strand
ATGGGTGTTTTTAGTGTTTCAATATTAAACGACCTTTCTTGAGCAAAACATTCTGATAGTTGGACATAAGTTCTGAAAGGCCTTAATAACATCAAAAAAATAAGTCACAGACGGAGTAAATAAATTGTTGACTTTGATACTGTTAGTCAAAACTAAGTTTAAAATTTAAAAAGTTCTAATATATCGTTTAATCTGTTGCAGGAATGGAGTAAGCGAATTGTGAACAAAATAAAAGTGAGAGAAGGAATGGAAGCCGTGCCTCAAATTGATAACAAAGGGTGTATATGTGAATTTGAATCAGGAGGATTTAAAGATGAACTTTGAAAATGATTCTTATTTACGTACCACACTTTAGCTAATTTGTATTTTTATAATTGTATTTTGTGGTTAAGAACATTCACTTTAACTCTATTATTAGTTTAGTGGTCAAACAAATATTTCAAAAAGTCAAAACGTTTACAGTCTAATGTGCCGGAAGTAATGTACTGTAGTTGGGCAGCAGTTTTCTTTTAGAACTTTATTTTTTTGGGTTTAACGTCCTGCTTTTTTGCACTTAAACCTAATGAAGGCGGGACCATATAAAGCATACAGTTTTACGTGGAATCCGAACCACAGCCAATGATGTCTGTTAAGAAACCATTTAGAAAATTATTCGGGGTCAATGGAAATTGAACCCGGAACTTTTCCATTGATGGTTGCCATGACGATTGATAAAGCTTTAACGCCTTAACAACCACAGCCATCGTGGCTAGAACTTTATATGAAATCAACTCTCAATATACAGGGTGTCCCATAAGTAAATTGCCAAACTTCGGGGAATGGTTCTATGGGTCAAAATAAGAAAAAAAGTTCATACCAACATAGACCCGAAAACGCTTTGTTTTCTAGATAAATTATCCACCATTTGGTTTTTTGTACAAAATAATTCTTATCTAGAGAACGGTTTGACTGATTGACTTCAAACTTAGCATGGAGTTTAACCTAGCAATGGTATATCTCAAGAAAAATAAGCGATTAAATCCAATCATGAGTATCAAAATGGCGGCTGTTTGAAAATTTCAAACCTACATTACTCGAAAATCGTACATTTTAACAAAAAATGTCAAGACATCTTTTTTGCAGCCCTTTTGATTCCCTATCGGTTGGTGTAACTGTCAAAATAATCGGATGAAGGATAATAGTTATTTGTAATAATTGGTTTATTCGACCCGGCATCCCATACCAACACAGTAAACACAACAATATTGTATGTACATTTGCTGCCATTATCTTTAACTTAGCTAATATCCTTCATCAGATTGTTTTGACAGTTACACCATGCGAAAGGGAATCCAAAAGGGCTACAAAAAAAGTATCTTGACATTTTTTGTTAAAATGTACGGTTTTTGAGTAATTTAGGTTTGAAATTTTCAAACAGCCGCCATTTGGAAACTCATGATTGGATTTAATCGCTTATTTTTCTTGAGATATATCATTGTTAGGTTAAACTCGATGCCAAGATTGAACTCAATCACTCAAACCGTTCTCTGGATAAGAATTATTTCGTACAAAAAACAAAATGGCGGATATATAGAAAACAAAGCGTTTTCAGGTCTGTGTTTATATGAACTTTTTTTCTTATTTTGACCCATAGTACCATTCTCTGGAGTTTGGCACTTTACTTTTGGGACACCCTGTATAAAAGTGTCAAAGAAAAATGGAGTTCTACCAAGCACCTTCGGTCATCAGTATCAATCAATAAAAAGGTTATTACGAAACCGTGCTTATATACCAACTTTTATGAAGTTCATAAAAGGATAGTAGAAGAAAATTATAATTGAAAAAATTTGTTTTATTAAATTTGATAGTGTTTGTTAATGCATAAATATATAAATAAATTAAGTGTTAAAATAGTCCTAATTGTAATTATTGTGCATAATATTTTTATATATTTATATCAAATATTTATTTCAAATTGAAAATATTAAACAAAATTGAATTCGGAATTTATTCTAAGTTAAAATATTGAAAAAATATGTATGAGTAAAAAAAATATATATACTGTAAGTGAAATCTCATTTAAACCTATTGAATATATTAATTATTTTTAATTATGAACACTTTACTTGCATACTATTTTATACCTTAAAAAACAAAACTTTACCAAAAAATATGATCTAACCTCAAAATGCTCTTGTTTTGTTTACTTACTTTGAAATTTCCATCTTGATTCACATATTACTTGACTCTATGTCTTATGATGTCAAAACTATAATTGTGTTTCAAACTCTATGAACGTTTACTTCGTACCATAGATGCTATATGTCTAATCTCTATGTCACAACTTTAGCGGTAAACGTACTGATTACGCGAGAACACAATACTAGTCAACACCATCTTTTCTAAATTTGCACCATTGTTTATTCAATTAATTTAACTGCTTTAATGAAATTGATCTTGGTCTTCTGACGTCTAGCTGAAATGGTACTTACTTAGCATGACTCTCACGAGTTTGGTAATAAATGAAATCTAAAACATTGTAGCTATCTACTTAAGATATTATTTACTCACACATAGTGATTTTTATTGTGTAATACATGAAACAGTCAAGTACATATACATTACAAAACACAATAAAATGAAACTTATTTCAAAGATTATTTAAGGTTATATCAAAAGGTTACTTCAAAGGTAATATCAAAATTGTTAAAACTATGACTCTATGAGCAGACAGAAAACAATTTAAAGTTATGTGAAAATGAAGTTACTGAATTTTATGAAGTTATTCTCCAAAATGTTCTATCAAAAATAATGTTAATTATGAATTTATAATACTTGTGTATTGTCAATGGGAACAAAAAACACTGCTCACTTTCATACATACTTAATCCTTTGTTCACAACACCGTAATCAGTTACCCTTATGGCAGAAAAACTTTATCATCTTAATCTTTTTTGAACTATCTGATGAAAAACGACGACCAAATATACAGGCCTTGTACACTTACTATAGTTGCCCTTAGGCTATAAAACTGACTGGTTACTTATAAAAATCTCACTTTAAACGGAGAAGATTGTGAACTCCCACAAATTTGCAACTAGTTTGACGGCATAATACAAGATGAAGGTAGCAAACCGGATTTCTTACCCGATTCTTCATTTCCGTTCTGATACTGAATTTGGACACTACACTGTTCATAGATTTGATGTTTTATTGTTCACTGTTGTTATATTGTTAAGTTCTTTGAATTACCTTGTGAATATAAACACTGTTAACTAATGTCTTGTTTAACCTTTATCTCTAGTTATATAAACACTTTTTACCCATTAGTTGTTCATGTATTATTAACCAATCTTTTCTTGCTGTTTTATAGTATATACTACACGTTTTAACAAAATTGTATCTGTTTATTTATTTTGTCTGCTTTTATTTATGTAAATTATGCCTGCTGATTCTTTATTAAATCTATTTTTTATTATTTTACAATTAATTTAGTTCTTTAATTTATTCCTTAAATCTTTGTGTCTCAATTGTTATTTAATCTTAATTTTATTAAGCGTCTCTTACTAAGTTCTACCATTCTCAATGGTCACATGCTTTATAACAAACTAATAACTTTATCATTATTTGTTTGATCCACAAGAAAACAATAAATAACAAACAAACAATTGAGCTTGACTTGTGAGAAAGTAAAAAAAAAACCAGAACATAAAATCTCACAACAAACGCTTTGTGAGATTTTACTAACTTCAAACGCGTTTCAACGACAATGTCGCCAAACTATACCCCATGCATCGCTTGAGGTTGGCGACATTGTCGTTGAAACGCGTTTGAAGTTAGTAAACGTATTTGTTGTGAGATTTTGGCCACAAGAAAACACTTAAATAAACTTTAAAATTATTAATACAGTAAATACATAAATGTATTTCCCACCCAGAATCTAGACTTATCTCATCAGCCGCGAAAGATTTGAACCATATTATCACTGTTTCTTTAAGTTCATCGCCATTTCCAAACTGTTTTCCACCCAAAAATTGCTTCAACTTTGGAAACAGATGAAAATCACTAGGTGCGAGGTCAGGGCTTAGGATGACTAAAGATTTCCCACTTCAGACTTTAGAGCTCTTGCCGCGTTCGTGCTGAGGCATGAGGCCGGGCATTGTCGTGAATGAAAAAAACTTTAGCCGACAACATTCCACGCCTCTTTTTTTGGATGGTGCGACGAAGTCGTTGAAGAGTCTCACAGTAGGACTCTGAGTTTATTGTTGCACCTCGTGGCATGAAATCCACATGACTTTGCGAGTCTGGTTTTTCCTTTTTGGGTTTTGAGGGCGAATTTGTGTGATGCCACTCCATTGACTTACGCTTGCTTTCTGGAGTTTTATACGAAACCCATGTTTCATCTCCCGTAACAATACGATCAAGAAATTGGTCTCCATCTTTATCATATTGAGTCAAAAATTCAAGTTCTGCCCCCATGCGTTTCGCCTTATGGTCGTCCGTCAAAATCGTAGGCACACACCGAGCACACACTTTCTTGTAACCAAGATGATCTGTCACTATCTCATGTAGGAGTGATCGTGAAATGTGTGGAAAAGAATCAGGTAAAGTAGTCAAAGTGAAACGTCGATTTTCCTGAATTGTTTCTTCAACTTTTTGCTTCAGTTCATCCGTGACTAGTGATGGCCTCCCGCTGAAATCTTCATCATGCACGTTAGTTCTTCCTTGGTTAAACATGATACACCACTTTCTTACTGATGACTCATTCATCGCATCTTCACCATAGACAGCTTTAATTTGCCTATACATTTCAATGGGCTTAACTTTTTGAGCATTTAAAAAGCGGATTACACTCCGTACTTCACATTTGGCGGGATTTTCGATTAGCGCCGTCATTTTAAAACGCTGCGAAAACAAGTAGCGTGACCACACAGCAACGAGACTCACCTCACACTGAAGAGAAAGGAAGGGGCAAGCGGCCGCGCACGTAATCGCAGTAGTGGTGATCTGCGATGCGCATTCGTTCTTTACTTTCTGGACGACCCTCGTATTTTGGCAAATGTCAACCGCTGACATGAGTAGAGCAAATTTACAAAATAGAGTGTATATGTTTTAGGATTTTAACCAATTATTTGGGGAATCGGTCTACTCACAAAGGCGCTGAATATATTAGCACAATTTGTAAGCACCTCAGCCAGCTTTGTTGCACTGCTTTGTTGCGCTGGCAGCAGAAACACTCGCTTTGTGCTTTTGCACCTTGACCTTGCGGCTTTGGATTACGGTCTGCACTTTACAAGTTTGCACCTCGACCTTGTGCCTTAGTATAATGTACTACTCACTTCGCTCGCAGCGAACAAGGTCGCTTTTTATAGTACTTTTAGGAAATTTGTATGGTGTTTTACGTTTTGATAGATTTTGGAAGAACCAGACTGGCTACAGGAACTGTAAAAAAACAAAATGTGCAGAATCTCCTATATTTATCTCTTTAGATGAAACCCCGACAATGTTTCTAGTACAAAAAATCTCAAATAAATTTATTTCCTGCCAAAAAAACCTTCCTCCAGTTAATAGATTTTGTTTTGTGACAAACTCGTCCAAGTGACTTAGAAAACTAACGTGTGTTCTAATTTGGACCAAATCTGACATAAAATGCAGCCGTTAGATTGCGAACACTTATGTACATATCATATATACAAAGTTTTTAATGAGACCCGATACGACGACACGCGACCTTAGGTCTCACCATAAGAAACACTGCAATAGCTCTTCTTTCCGCCAATAACCATTATCACTTTCGTTCCATACACAAAATCTCGCAATATTTCAATACAATTCGACCACGCAGCTGAACCGCTGATGTAAGTTGTGTGAATTTCCAAAATTATGTTTCAGGGTTTCAACCAACTATTTGGGAAATTGATCTACTCACGAAGGTGATGAATAGCTCCCTTTGTGTATGAAATATATTAGTAGACTTTCTTTGCACCTAAGCCTCCAGCTTTGACTTACATGCTCCTTTGTTCTACTCGCAGCAGAAAAACTGCCTTTACAAGTTATGGACTCTATCGATTAGCTCGGCCTCAGACCAAAAAATAACCCCACGATAAAATCCTTCAAGTGGATTTGTATCGAGTATGGTATTTTGACGTTTTGATTGATTTTGGGGGAATCATTTTTTACACAAAACCCCAAAAAGGTTTCTTTCCAGTACGAGAAAAACGGTTACTTCTGATCAAAAAACGTGCTTCTGGTTGTTGGATTTTTTGCTAACGAACTCGTCCGAGCTAATAAGATAATCAACGTGTGTACCAATTTTGGACCAAATCGGACTTTGCGGCCATTATGTATATATAATTTTTAAAGACACCTCATATAATTCTGGACCATGATCGGTGCTCATTTACTTCTCCAGCTGTTATATTAAACTTCTGGTTAATAATATTACTAGGCCTATGTGTGTAAAAAAATTAAAAAGAAGAAATCAAAAACGCAAAGCGTCGCTAGTCGCTATTTCGTATTATTTATAATATTATTTTACCACACATAAAAAGTGCTTGGTGCACCTAAAGAAGTTTTCACTTAAAAAAATCATAATATCAGATGACATTTCTCTTAATTAAGAATGCATTAATTCTGGCAGAATATAATATAAACATTTTTCGTAAGTATTGCTTGTAGTACAGATATCGGCGTGAATGCTGGCACTTGACCTTGTCCGGGCGAGGGGTGTGGGGAAAGGGTCTAAGTGGAGACAAAAAACATTTTCCCACGCTGCTTTCTAATGTGATTCATTCTTTCGTCGAACTGGACGTGTCATCTCACCCTTGAAAGGATTACAAAAGTAATTTTAAATTTAATGACATTATTTATGTTCGTTTTTGTAGAGATAATCGCATACAATTAGAACATGAAACTGGTTATCTACCCGCGCCGGGAATACTGATGTTTTTAGTATGGTTAGTAGCCCATAGTCCAAGTGCCAGCATATATCTGTACTAAGTTTTTGTGTTAAAGACATAAGGTGTAAAATGTAGTTAGTAGAAATCAGTGGTTCTAATTTGTGGAAACTAATTGTCTAATTTCTTAGAACAAAACGTGTGAATTACTATATTTTTGGAGTATGTACTAATATTGAGTAATATTTAAATAAGTAAAATTCACATGAAACCCATGAGCATTCATAATATTGCATCGATATTCGTTGTAATTTGATACGACAGAATTAAATTAATATATTTTAATAAAGTAATCAAAAATAAGATATAGTACTTTAAAACATTACAGACTTGAAGACCGTATGAAGTTATTCAAGTGGCACAGAGAAAGTCAATCTGCCAATCAGATTATTCGGATCTGGCAACTGCTTGCTTTTTGAAACGACAAGCTTTTATGACAGCAGTGGCAGTTTATAGAGCCTGTAACGGTTTTTTGGTAAGTAGTGGTGGGAGAATATTTTAAAAGAATTTTTGTTATTGAACGTAAAGTTAGTAAAAACTCGTTACTATTTTAATTAATTATTGTACTCTATTCATTAAAAATATGTAGAATATATTTGTTATTAATAAGATTTAGCATTGATCAACATAGTTCTAAATTTGGTTCAGTTGCTTCAGAAATTTATAAAATACTTTCCAGCTGAATCAAGATTTTACATGTTTGTATTTGTTCATATACAATGCTCGTCTTATTTCGATTCTAATGTGATCATCCTGTACTTTTGTCTTTCAAATCGTTTTACATAGGCCTAGTACTAGTTTCAACATAATTCGAGAGATTGTTTTGTCAAATTGGCCTAATTTACAGGCCTATTAATTTATAATCGTCAAGGAAAGGCTTGGACTAAGTAAGTAACTTGTAATACAGAAGATTTGATATTGCATCTTGCAGATTTTGTATAGGCCTAGGCTATATAATAATAGTATATCCTCTATTTCAGAGGCTAAGGGTCTTCTTGGCTTCTGGTTTTAGCCTATCAATAACAATGTTGGCATTTTTTCTTTAGGGTCCTATTACAAGTATTATTTAACAAATATTTTGGCTTAAGTTTACGATTCGACCCTAGCCTAATATTTTTGCAGACAACGACGTTTTTTACATTCTACTGTTAAATGTTCAATACAGGTAAACATACTGTGACTAAATACTATAGGTGAGAACCTTTTAGGTTTTTTTTATTATTCTTGCATTTCTGTTGCCATAGGTTTAGCCTAGGGTCGAATAGTAAACTTGCCCCAATATTTGTTTTCATTTTCTACCCTGATTTAAGGTTGTTTTTAGCTGATGGTATTTACAAGTTTAATGTCACTAACCTATTCTTTAGGCCTATTCATTTAAAATTAATGAAGTAATTTAACGTAGAATAAGCCTATTTATGGTTATACAGTTCTAACTCTCTCATAGTTTTCAATAAATCATGATTGGTTAGCAAAACCAATTTGTCTAAGCCTCCTTCATTGGAAGTCCATCTCTAAGCAGACTTAGGGCTAATGGTTAGGCATAGCTTTTTTAAAGTTTCAATTTGTATAGGCTATTCCCTAGCTAATGATATTAGACCTATGCTACTGCTGTGAGGTTTTTTGAAGCATATCCTATTTTAATTAAGAACCAACTTATTTAGTGTTCAACTTCAAAATGTAACGTATAGGCTGTGGTAATTCTTTAAAATTTCTGGGTCAACTTTAAATTATATGAATTGAAGTTAGACGATAATATATTGAACAAAAACTAATGCAAAACAAAAAAGTAAATGTCGGAAATCATTAATATAATGATGAAAACCTTCTTTAAAAGTCATCTGAATCAGTTTCTGTATCAGAGTAGGTCTTTCTGTTAAGATGAAGTGTCCAATTCGTCTGGTGTTTTACCTTTGTAAACCTTGCCCATAGCACAAGACATTTTTCGAACGAGGTAAAACACTGTGTTCATATAGAAATTGTTGTAACCGATCCAAATTTTCTGACAACACATAAACTAATTATATCGTATATTAGTACAAACTTCTTAAAGAAACATATTAACTTTAGAACAAGATGCCATTAGGCCTATGTTGAAAGCAAGACTCAAAGCCGATAAAATGGTTTGGACTTTAAACTTTCTTATCAATCGATGACCACTTCAAGGTTTCCAACATGTTTTTTCGTTAGTTCTTTTCAATATAGCCTACACATGTATTCCACACATATGTATTTAGCAATAATAATGCAAATTTAAGCTGTTATTATTAGGTACGGGTTTCCCTCTACATATTTTACCGAATGGGAACTAGAATAAATCTAGTAAAACTGGTTTACCAGAAATATTTTATATGAAAGGTGTTAAACTGGGATTGTTAGGTCTTGCATGTTCCTACAAGAAGGCTACTAAATTTGCTGTCTTATTTATGTAGGCTACTTTAGCTTTTATAAAAGATTAGCCTATGTGAATTCAATGTTCACTGATAGGCCTACCATATCCTATTGCCATAGATACGAATGGAAGCTGCGATGCTACAGATACAAAGATACACACGTTAAACTTATAACACTCATCTTTTTGCGTCAGGGGTTAAAAATAGTCTTTCCGGCTTCAAATCGCCAAAAAGTTAATAAAGGTCAAGAATTTTACGGTTTTTTGACAATGTGTCTTTCAGGCAACATGGTTACCTGACTAAAATATGAATAAGCTTATTAATTGTTCGGTGTAATCCTGTGACTTGTCTACATTTTCTCTGCGATATAGAGTCAACTTGTTTTAGGCCTAGGCCTACTGTTCACTTTAGTTTCTGTTTATCAATTCAGAAGCTGTTAATAAGAACAATCCCCTAAACTGAAGCCTCAGAAAGGGTAATCAAAGGGTTTGAGTGTTTTCTAATTAGTTAACTATAAATTACTAGTTACTATACTAGCATTTATTATAAATTAAGTTACTTTATACTTTTGTTCGTTATTTTTTTACAGAATATTACAAAATGCCTCCTTTAAAAAATACAAACAAAAAATTATCAGCTACTACAACTACAGTGGACAAGGGAGTTACAACTCGCAGGAAAGGACTTTTAGTTCCATTAAAAGGAGAAAATGTTCAAGATCCTTATACTAAGCGTAAAGCAGATGCTTCTCCTTTATTGAAAAAGACAACTAAACGATCAGCTTTTGGTGACATCACTAATGTGAGTGGATTCAACTTTGTTTCAAAAGTAATAATTTCCTCTGTCCTACCATTCCTCTGTAAATTACCATTTAAACCATTTCCATACCGTGGCAAGCTGCTCATGAAAGGAATTCAATCAAATGGAGTTTAATTTTTGTTTTAGTAGTAGCTGTGGTAGGTGTTTGAAAACTGTCCAATTATATAGGACCATAATACATTTATAAATTTTGAAGAGTATTTCTGCGTTGAAAACTGGTGATCTATACCCTATCCTTTATATTATGGTTACTTTTATTGTCACAAAGTGTGCTTCATACATTTTTCCATCTTTAAATAGTATTTAAAAAATACAAGGGTGCTGAAAAGTCCTGAGACACCCCTGTAACTCTTTAGTGAGTGGGTAGAGAAAAGCCAAATTCATAAAATGTTTATAAGGCATACAAATTGAAAATTTTGTGGGTTGCTAAAAATTTTTAAATGTAGACCCCCTATCATGTGACCCCTTATTTTATTAATGGTATTGATTAAAGAAACCCAACAAATTAAATTAGATGTCTCTATCTTAACCCTACTGAAAATGGTGGTCATTTTTTTATCAATACTTTTAAAATGAGGTGTCACAATAGGGGTCTATATAAACAAATTTGAGAACTTCAAAAAATTTCAGTTTTAAATATGAGGGCAAAGTTGACCCATATATAAAACAATTTTATGCCTTATACATAAAGTTTTATTAATTTGGCTTTTCTCTACCCACTCACTAAACATTTACAGGGGTGTCTCTGGACTTTTAGCACCTCTGTATATTAACTTTTGACCAATGAAAAAAAGCAAAATTTGATTTATAAAGATTGCAATAGACCTACACCAGTTTTCAACAAGATTAAATCCTCTCAATATGTTTGATTTATACAGATTATAAGACGCACACTTAAAATGTAAGTCAAAGACGACAAGATTCTAATAATAACGAACTGTAGTCTGTTGAGTTATACCATTTCAATTCAAACATTGGGTAAACATAACTATTTTAGTTTAAAAAATATCAACTTGAAACGAAAAATACCATAATCTACATAAAACCATCCAAACCATCATTTATATCGTAACCAAAAATTTGATAGGTTTTAAGAAAATAACCTAAATTTTGATTAGAATATCATGTTTCAGTTAGAATTAGGCTAACAATTTTAGGAAAAAAATTCACAGGAGGGATTAAAACACATCTGAAATATTTTTCATACAAAGATATTTTGTACTACTAGATGCTACTAAAATTAAAAACTATTTATAGCCATTGTATAGCTTATAGGTTTTAAGTAAGCTTGTTTGAGTACCGTAGTGATTTGTTAACTTCAGTCGAGTCGAGTTTTTAGAAAAACCATTGTAGTTGAGCGTCTGTTTTTCTGTTAGCCTACCTTTAAACTTATTTCTATGTTTTTTAATACGAAGTATATATGAATCAGTAAATGTTAAAAAGGCGGAAGTCCACAAAAGTAAATTTTTGGGAAATCAACAAAAACTATATAGCTAAATGAAAAATAATTGAATTAAATTACACGTGAAGCAATATGGACCAAGACCAGGATTTGAACCCAGGACTTTTACCATTCCGTGGTAACGCTCTACTCTGATAACTCCAGATATCGGTCGATGTTATCTCACTTGTACGGTTTTACTGCATTTATTGAACCAATAGACTGAATACCTCGCATGTGCAACATTGAAAACAATCTTAATTCCTTTTGCAGCCTATAGTGGTGTTATTTATTATTATTTTGAACAGTTTACCTGCTTACATGCTACCTCAGCAAGGATTACTTTAATTAAAAGTACTATAGTGTAGCAAAGTTACTATTCTTTCGCATCTTGAAAGTGTGCTTCACAATGTCATTTATTTCCTGTCTAGCAACACATACTCCGGGTTTATCTGAGTCATACTCAAAGTGATGTAATTTGCTGATTTCAAAACTATCTTTTTCATCTTTGCACTTTGCCTTGGTTTCTTCCAATGATATTAGTCCTTTTATAAAAATGCACTCCACCAACCTTTCACATCACACACCATTGTAGAGCTGTCTACCTCAACTACCATAAACTTATGAATTTTATTACTTTTCACTATAATTTCTGTGATTTCATGTAGGGATATAGATTTTATCATGTTTCCTAAGTTCTATTTTTATAATCACAAAATTCCTGTCACATGGAAGAAAACTAGGGCCACACATGAGGAAGAATTGATTAACCTTTTTGACTGCTGGATTGGCCTCAAGGGCCAACATGACTTCTTTCGCATAGTCTCCACGTTCACCCGATCTGATGCCATGCGATTTTTACTTTTGGGGTTCATAAAGGATCATGTGTATGTGCCTCCGCTATCAGCTGACCTACCTGACTTAAGAAACAGGTTTGAAGCAGTTGTTGCAACAATTACTCCAGACATACTGAATAAGGTTTGGGACGAACTCAGCTATCGATTCGATGTGTGCTGTGTGACGAATGTTGCTCACATTGAACACTTGTAGGAAAAATGGTTTGATTTGCTCGTTCATTTGATGTATTATTTATAATTGTAAGTTAAATGTAATAAATACTATAAAGCATTAAAACACCGATATTCATTTTTGTCCCCCCCCCCCCCCCCGCCCGGTATAGTCCAAACAATATTGTTCTTATAGCCACTTATTAAAAGGAATACATTTTAAAATGTCGCAGGTGACCAGCAAGTAACTAAGGTTACATACTAGTACTTGAAGCCTTGATTAGTCCATGTTGTAAGTGTGTTCTGAATTCAAAATGGATTACACTAGTAATGTTTTAGCCAATAATACATCCATCTACAAGAAATCAATACACCTACTTGTACTTTTATAGTTTCTAAAAGTCTTGGCGTCTTTTCAGGAATGTCGGATTACATCCAAACACTTTAGTAAGGTCATTCCGTATCAACTCAACACAGTTTAAATTAAAATTTTACCTGACCATCTCAGATTTCAATGAAATTTGGTATAGTAGTAGTACATCCCATATAGACTAAGAAAAGTACCAAATTTCAATTTGATATCTCTATTAGTTTCAAAGTTATGCCTCGTTAAAGTTTAAAAAAAAAACGCTAAAAATTGACCCACTATGGAAACTTTAAACTGCTATAGCACCTCTCAGAATCAAGCTAGAAAGATGGGAGAGGTGTCATTTTGTAGCATTTTTATAGCCCTTTCTAAAAATGTATAACACTATAGCAATTACCATAACACTATAACAATTACCTTATAAGCTTTATGTTATTAAGAATTATTAGTTCACTGTCACCAGCATTCTACGATAAAATTTGAATGTAAGCGTTTTCAAATGCATTTTTCTTTGAGAACCCATTATGATCCCATAATGAAATTTATACCATCGATTAACCACTGTACAAGGACTCTTTGACAATTCTTCAAAATGTTTGAAAAATTCGGAATTTAATTTGATTTTGAAATTGTTAAAAAAAATTTCATTAAGACCTTTATAGTGGTATACATTTTTTAGAAAGGGCTTGAAAAATGCTGCAAAATGACATCTCTCCCATCTTTCTAGCTTGATTCTGAGAAGTGCTACAGCAGTTTAAAGTTTCCATAATGGGTCGATTTTGAGTTTTTTTTTAAAACTTTAACGAGGCGTAACTTTGAAACTAATAGAGATATCAAGTTGAAATTTGGTATATTTCTTAGTCTCCATGGGATGCACCAGTATTCCATATTTCATTGAAATCTGAGATGAAATGACTGTGTTGATTTGACATGGAATCACCCAGTAGTCTTATAAAAAAAAGTACCAGTCAACTCTCAAGTCTCTCAAAACTTCCATTAAAAACGTTCTTAATATTTTATATATATTTATATATCACAGGATTCAACAAAAGTTTGTCATATCTCCGTGGCTATTCTACTTAGTGCACATGCAGCTACATTCATCTGTTCAAGTATTTTGTAGTTTATTAACTGTTTTGGTACTTGTTCATTATCCTGGACTACTTTTTATATTTGCATACATTTTTAGAACCTGGAATGTGATTACAGGTAAATTACAACTTCTAGTAAAAACTGCCATGGCGTAAATTTACTATACGACTCTCGGCTGATATTTTTGCAGACGACGATCATGTTTGACATTATACTGTTAAATGTTGAATACAGGTAAACATACTGTGACTAAAGACTGTAAGTTAGAACGTCAGGCGATTTTTTTATTTTTCGTTATTGCATTTCTGTTGGAATAAGGTCGTATAGTAAATTTGCACTAAATTGGCTCAAATGCTCTTGAAATGAAATGAAGCTCTATTTCGGAAAAGTTTACAACGTCAAAGCTTGCCAGAAAAAGATCAGGGTGTGAGTCGGGAACTGGTTCGTTGTCAGCCGCTTACCGTTCGTCATTGCCGTTTCTTTTATTGCTGGGTCAAGGAATTGACTTTCTTTTAAATGGTGTTTAAAGATAGTCGGGTTAATAAACAAGTACCACTATTTTCTATAACTTTTAACAGTTTATTGGTCCCAATTTACCACTTTTACATAACCTACATCTAATACACAAAATTATTCACTCTTTAAATTATATGTTTAGGGTGCTAGGATCAGTGACCCTCTATCAGTGTCTATGGCGTTATTTTTTTTAATGTGTCAGCTGAATTTCAAGAATTTATTATTTTTGCGGTTGAATTCTAATTGTACATATTTTGTCTTGATGTCTACTTTTTATGGTGTTTTTAATCACTCTTACCAGTAAAACTTTTTGTTTTATACTTGCCTATTTTTAATAGAGTCTTGATAAATAATATGGTTTTTAAATCTACAGGCAATCGATTCCAGCGCTGCTAACATTGCAAATGGTAAAAAAGTATTGAAGAAACCAACAATTGCAGTTAAACCAACTGTTCCAACTGTATCGACCAGAACAACTCGTACCAGTTTAGCGCTTAGAACAAATAATGTCAATAAGCCTGTTGTCGTCAAAGCTCCCGCACCTGTGCCAAAGGTCAGTTTACCCGTGCGTAAACCATCCTTTTTACCTCCGAATACCAAACCAAAAATTCCAGTCAAGCCAAAACCAGAAGAAATCAAGAAACCAGAACCACAACCGCAACGAAGATCAGTACGCCTTAGTTCTGATTTTGAGAAGAGTGAGAGCTCATTGTACGTGTCTGCTTTAGATGAAATGTAAGTGATACAATGGCCTAATCTAATCTATCCGTCTGATATTTGTGCTAGTTAATTAATATTGTGGTAAATTCATTCAAAATCTTTACAAAATCGGCTGAACAAATTTTAAATTATGATATAATTTATCTTAGGTTTAAGTTGTTATAAAATAATGAATTAATTATTTAGAAAATATTATCCTGTTATTTAGTGTATACAGAGTGTTCATAAAATCCCTTTAACCCCCATTATTATTTTTGTTACTGAAAATCAGTTAACAACACTTTGTAATATATCTTCTGTTGCTTAACGGGACGCATTTTATGACATGCCTGACCCTCTATGGTTGGGGATAAGGGGGGTTAACAATTTCAATTATAAAGGTAAGTCATGACCACCACCTATATTGAACCACCACCACTTGTAATAAACCATTGAAAAGCTTATTAAAAGATAAACAAAATGGCACAAACTAGACCTTAAAATCTTACTTCGTTTCAAAGTTGTGGAAAATGATATTGTTATCATAACATCAAAGCAGGTTATTAATTTGTTAATATTAGGAATAAGTAGGTTGGATGTTATTTTCCAGAACTTTGATTGTCCTTTAATTTGAAACGAAGTAAGATATTAAGCTCTAGTTTGCGCCATTGTGTTTCTCTTTTAATAAGCTTTTCAATCGTGTATTACATGAACTACCTTTATATTTTAAATTGTTAGCCCCCCCCCTTACCCCCAAAAATCATAGAGGGTCAGATTTGACAAAAAAATATCCTGTTAGGCAACACAAGGTATATACAAGGTTTTGTTAACTTATTTTCAGTAACAAAAATAATGAGGGGGTTTAAAGGGACTTATGAGAACTCTGTATATAGTGCTCCACAGTTTCTAAAATCCCAGTTTTCCAAAAGTTTTTGTTTTGGTCAAAAATATGAGGATAGTTTTTGAAATTTCAAATGTAAATACCCAGGGCCGTTTTTAATCTCACTAGCGCCCTAGGCACTTCAAACAATTGCGCCCCACATACCTGATTTATACGGGGGGGGGGGGGTCTGGGAGGTATGGAATACTAATCAAATAATAGGGGGTCCAAAAAACCCAGCAGAGCATTTCTTTTTGAGTTCTTGATTTGCCAGTTTTGGTTCGGGAGGGAATTTCTCTTAACTCTCTTTCTTTCCGTTAGCTCTTATTACTATTCTTTTGATTTTGTTGGAGAGTCAGAGAGTCTTACCATTATCCACCACCTATGGACCCGCCGTGTTCCTCACTAGCAACCGGCAGCCGTAAGGAGTTTCATGGCCTAAACATTCTTCTTCAAAAATTATCAGTTACCTTACGGCATCATTTTCCGCCTTCTTTATTTTTTTTCGTATTCAAAATTTGGCGCCCCTAGGCACGTGCCTAGCGTGCCTATTCGGAAAAGCAGCCCTGTAAATACCGGTTGAGTGTTTTAGAGACAAAGTTTTTGTTTATCCCTTAACTTAAAGGTGGTTTGTTTTTTTATTTACTACCACTGAACGTTTTTATACTTGGAAACCTAAATTTTACCAAACTTTGTTAATAATGATATATCCCTTCAAGTGCACGCGCTATTTGATGTCACATGCGCGAATAATACTAAAAATATTTGAAATAACTACTTACATTTTCATCTATCGCTTTCTAATTACAGTAGGTTATGATATCTGACCTTTGTAGTAGTCGGTTACAGTATAAAGTAATTGAAAAACAGGTTAAATTGTATGCTTAGTTTGGATGAAACTGTTCCTGAATCATCTCCTGCCCTACTAGAACCAGAGATCAACATTGATAAGGATTGTTGGAACGATCCTTTCCAAGTCTCTATGTACGCGCATGACATCTTCAATTACTTGAAGTCAAGGGAGGTAAGTCAGAATGTATAAATAAACCATGGGAATAGGGTTTTGCCTACTGAATTGCACTGCAGACTTTGCTGGTTGATGGTACCAAGACCACTGACACGATGTTGGCATTTCTGCATAGTTTATAGGTTATATTTAGAGATACTTGTTTTTTCCAGATTATCTATTGTATTTTACCTTGCATTTGCGATCCAGGCGTCCTGTATATTGACGATCGCAGTTTCGACCTCACTGGATCATTTACGAGTCTTCTTAATACATATTAAATTACAAATACATTTACACGCACTTACACTTCACATTAAATTTGAACGGTGTACCATGATTATATGGCTTGTCAGTTGATTTAAGAATCAATTTAAAATGTGAATGCATCCTTTTTCGTCTACTACCGGGTCGGAACTGAATGTAAATGTTCGGGTAGGGTGGTGGTGGTGGGGGAATATCATGCTCGCAAGTTACCATCGTCTAAATCTATTATCAGTTCATATAAGGAATTGGATTTGAATTTCAACTTGCCATTCAATATTTCTGATGGATTGTTTATATAGTTCTTGTATATGTGGAACTCTTCCAGAACATCCACTTCCCTGCCTTTCACTGCATGTTTTTAATGTTTTTCTAGATTGAAGAGTACAAGTGTCCTGTTTCTACCAGGTGTTCTACAAATGTTGATGTTTGTTTAATGGCATTTTTGGGTTTATGTTCACGGAATCTCTGTGAGAATGACCTGCCTGTTTGTCCTACGAAGGATTTAGGGCAATCCTTGCAGTTTATTTTGTATATACCACTCTTATTCTATACATTGTGCTCTTCTTCGGGGGGTCTCCTTAGCAAGTTTCCCATGTTGTTGTTTGTGCGGCAAGATAAAACGTAATTATGTTGTTTAAAAATGTTGTTGATTTGATTGTGGAAGACTCCCCTGTAAGTCATGCACAAGTATTTTTTTCTCCTTATTGGATTTGCCATTCATACGTGTCCTATCGTTGTATTATTAATGATGTTTGGGTTGTAATGATCGCAATGCAAGGTAATGTTATAATTCTTAAATTCAACATTGTGATCAAGAAGTAGAATTCATAATGAATCTATTGTATATTGTTAACTAGTTTTAGTAGTGTGCTGTGAATTAATTGTTGAACGTTTGTATGCTTACCAATTGTTTAATTTGTGGGCATTAACTGGACGCTCATGTTTTCCAGCAAATAACGATCGCTCTGGATTTTCATTTTTAAAAGAAGAAGAAGAAATAAATAAGAAAATTATGGATCAATGTTTCTCTGATTTTCAATCGTTAAAATGTTTGCTGTTTGGCATAATAATTGAATTTAGTTCACTGATACGTTTTACATTGATTCTAATGCTTGAATGGTCTATTTATATGTCATGGTTAACTTTGATTATTTGAAAAGGTTATTTAGGTTTCTACACTTTAATGTATTTCTAGGCTATTTGTTTACAGTTGTAGGCCAATACACTTTGGTCTAATATTTGACATTCTAATCGTAGGCTATTTAAATTTTATACTGGATGTGATTTGAAACGTTATTATAAATTATTTTCTAATGTTTCCGGATATATATTTGTAATACGTTTTCTGTATTTTGAACCATTTGACACCCCCTAAACTATCTGTATGTGGTAATAAGATAAAATTGTTTCATAGTTAGTTACAAAAAAAATAAAGAAGTGTTTTTAAATTGTAACATATTTAAGAGCTGCATAAGTAGTAAACATTTCCCAATCAGTTTGTTCCAGAACAACCCCGCTTGAAGAAAATACAACTAGGGGTGTGCGACATTTACTTTTTGAATTTGAGACGAGAACTTGATTTTATTTAATACAAATTATCGAGATCGAGAAAAAAACGAGAGCAAAGGTTTCGGAACAAGCGAGAAACGAGAGTTTATTAAATACAATTTATCGAGATCGAGAAAAAGATGAGAGCTGAGCTTTAGGAACAAACGAGAATTATTAATACACTTTATTGAGATCGAGAAAAACAAAAATAGCTTTTTAGGAAGAAGAATGTACCAAAACTTTAATTTTGAGCTCAGAAAGAGAAATATCAATGACTTTTTACATCATTGAAAAATATAATGTATAAGGAAATAAGATTATTATTAATAAGTTAATAATTAAGTTCTTTCGATTTAATGCTCAAAATACGGGGATTGGCGTGTGAAGCACGCAATGCACTGTGTATTGTAAATACTCCCAATACAGGGGTTGGCGAGCGAAGCACGCAATGCACAGTGTATTGAAAATACTCCCAATGCTCCTGTTGAGTTGTTTGGACAACTTCCATTTCTCTTCTTTTCATCTTAATGTAACATTGTAAGTTTTATGAAAATACTAAATCTAAAACTCGAGATTTAAAAAAAGTATAGAGAAATTTATGGCTAAATCAAGAAGAGTACAATCGAGAAATGAATTTTATTCTTGATAACGAGATCGAGACGATATTGAGTTATTTCTAGTTACTGCTCGAGAGTTTCGAGATCTTGCACATCCCTAATTACAACAAATGATACTCATATTTTGTTTTAATGATAAGTATATTATTTTACTGTCCACAGTCTAATTATGTCATAAAAGATTATATGCCCAATCAAAAGTATATAACTACTTGGATGCGAGCTTTGTTGGTCGACTGGTTGGTAGAAGTTCAAGAAAATTTTGAATTGAATCACGAGACGTTATATCTTGCTGTCAAACTTGTAGATCTCTACCTTTGTAAAGTACAAGTGGCCAAAGAGTCTCTACAGCTGGTGGGTGCAGCATCTATGCTGATAGCTGCCAAGTATGATGTAAGTATACACCAATGTAACTAAATTTGTTGTGTGTATATAAAGTAAGTAACTTGTGACCGTAAACAAAGCTGTTAGCCTCGTACAGTAGAACCTCGTTAAGTCAGACCAGAGCCTGGCTGGGTTAACCAGAGAATGTGGAAGAAAAAATTAATGCACCGTCTAGTGTTTATAATCTAAACTGTTTGAAATCATTTTTTAACAAAACTTCTCAATATTTTACTATACCAAGTTGGACTGGATCTTTATTATTACACGCTTCATATTAGCTTAAAAAATTTTCTTACATGAAAATTTGAACGTAATTTTCACTAGCTTAAAGACGTCTGATTATCTTGAACATTTGTACAATTGTCCGATTACAATACAATAATTTACATATCCCCCCCCCCCTAAATTTTACATACATAATTTTAAATCTATTGTCACACATATGATACACAAAAAATCAAGTCTCTGGATTACAATTTACTTTTGATTCCGTTTTGAGACTAAAAAATAAGAAAATAAATTATAGTTTAAAAAACACGCATTAATAACAGACCGAACTAAAAGTAGAAAATAATTTTTAAGTATGAAGAGTTTGTTAACATCGATAGAAAATTAAGTAATTATTACAATTAAATAATTTGTAATAAAATTAAAATAAGAATTTTATAATTAACAAAATAATTAATTTTATTGTAAAAAAAGCTTAGGTTGCGTTTTATAATAACTCTACTCTTATATATAGCTACCAATGAAATATTTGTAACATTTGATGTCAAGCACCCCACCTTTTTTACAGTAAAATTAATTATTTTGTTAATTATTAAATTCTTATTACAAATTATTTAATTATAATGAATTACTGGACTTTCTATCAATGTAGAACTTCATACTTAATAATTATTTTCTACTTTGTAGTTCAGTATAATATTAGTATGTGTTTTAGGTTTTTTAACTATAATTTATTTAGATTTAATTATCGATTTCTTATTTTGCAGGTTCCTACAGTCAGGGAAGATCAGGAAAAATTGTTTTATATTAATGTAAAAACTGAAAGGTCTTTTTTTCTCCAGCTGGTCGTAACACAAGCTATTATTAACATATCCAGTAGTATGTTAAAAGTCTAAAACGTATACTGGAAAAAGAAGCCTATTTTTAAGTTACCAAATGGGGTAATTTGAGATTAGAATAAATCCTACATTCAGACCCTCTTTCTTCTATTTCATCTTTAGTTATTCCTATAAACAAAATACATTGTGTCAGACAAGCTATGAAGTTAAATTATACAATCCATAAACTACAATAAACATTAAAACAATATAATATCTATACTAATATAATAAAAGAGGTAAAATTTGTTTGTTTGTATGTAGGGGGTAATCTCTAGAACTACTGAACCGATTGAAAAAATAGTTTTACTAATAAAAAGCTACACTATAGGCTACAATTCATTTTGGTAAAAACATTTTTTATTTCAATATTTGTAAATTTAGTCGGAAAAATTTTTTAGGTTAGGCCTAGACTGATGAACCAAAACCTATTTCTTGAATGTATTTACATTCATTACCATAGCAACCAATTGAATAAAATAATAGATAACCGCTGTTTTCTCTAATATTTCCATTAACATCTGATTTCAAACTTTGAAGCAATTATTTGTATTTCTAACTTTTAGGTCAGGTTTTTATTAAAGTGTAGACCTGAGCCTTGCTGGCTCTTTTAACCTTTATTATAACTGCTGTCATAAGATATACGAAATAATTTCATTTAACATTATTTACCATCTTAGCTTTGGGGTTATTATTAATCCTACCTTTATTATAAAGAAAACATAACATGATTAGGCCTATGTGTATAGAATGTTACAACGGGGTTGACGTGCGGAGCACTCTGGTGTTTCCTCCACAAAATAATACAAATTTATAAAATGGAGAAAACCGCTTCACTGAAAAAGTCACTTTCAGCAATGGTTCAGTTTCTTTTTGAAACGTTTACTTCCATTTTTGGAAGTTTATTCTTTAAACAAATTCTATCCTCAGATGAAAATTTCCTAATGGCCATCAATTTTTGTTATTGTTTGCAATAGTGAATAGTGTATTTCAGGTGTTTTGTGCACGTACATCAATGTTACAAGCTAGAGAACTTTTTAACTTGTATCACAAAATTACTTCTAAAATGTTTTTATAATGTTACTTTTTTTCTTTTTATAAAGTCCCACTAGTTGGAAGCCATTTTATAATAATACTTTACTCTATTTTTAAAATGCCCCACTTGTTGGGTGTCATTTATAACTACTATCCTGTTATAAAGTTCTAAAAAGCCTAAAATTGTGGTGACAAAATTTATAGTATATAGAAGCTATTCTTACTTCTCATCAGCTAGTAATTTAACATTAGAAATAATTCATTTAACACACAAGTTTTCTGAACATCATCAACATAAACATTTATTAGAAATCAAAAATTATCAATATTACAATTTGTATTGGTTTTTATTCTTGGGTATGCCTTGATAAAAGTTCATAGTTACCCTGGCTTAGCTCAATTTTGGTATAAATTTGCATATCTATTACAAGGTAAAAGTTTTTATTTAATTTCATTGAATTTTAAAAATATCTCGGGGTAGGCACTCTGCTGGCACTGAATATACCTCCTTAAATGTATTATACGCATTCATATCACTCTAGGAAAGTTCAAAATTATAGGGATTGTTAATTTAGGATTTGGGTTACAGAAAGTCTTTTGAAGATTTTTAATTTTATATAATTTTAAGTTCTATTGTTCATTCCACGCATTCAATTGTTCATATTTTAAATAGTTAAGATAGAGTATACCAATCTCTATTAGAATTAAGTCACTGTTCGGATTATTACTTCATTAAACTTAAAAAAAATTAGCACTGTTTCATCAACACATCTTCTCACTTTGATGGCTACTGTAGGACTCTTTTGAAAAGGACGCCGGTTTTGGCTTGGTGACGCTACCGGTACTACGGGGTTCA
Source organism: Philaenus spumarius (assembly GCA_018207615.1). Lineage (NCBI taxonomy): Eukaryota > Metazoa > Arthropoda > Insecta > Hemiptera > Aphrophoridae > Philaenus > Philaenus spumarius. Next base: position 526,200 of record JAGFPH010000331.1, on the reverse strand, counting down.
CATCCTTCCTTAGAGGTCTCTTGACTCTTGTATTTATTCGCATTTTCCATTAATTTGTCGGCGGATGAATACCATGACGTCATCAAAGTAGCTCCTCTCTGCCGGACCAACGTTCGTTTGCAGTCTCATTTAGCGTAATAAATATAGTGCGTTTGTTATCGTATTTTTCTTGGTATGACTTTCAAGTTTTTGATAGTTATTAGCGAATTTCCATAGGAAAAATGAGCTATTGCAGTGGCCCTTATGGTAAGACCCAAGGTCGGGAGTAGCAAATGAGCACCGATCATGGTCCCCAGAACACGTTTTGGGGTGTCATTAAAATTCATATATATATATGTATATATATATATATATATATATATGTATATATATATATATGTACCGGCCGCATTTTAAGTCCGATTTGGTTCAAATTTGGTATACATATTGGTTGTCTACGTCGCTCGGACGAGTTCGTTAGCCAAAAAAATCCAACAACCGGAAGTACGTTTTTTGACCGGAAGTAACTATTTTTTTACATTTTTACTACGAAAATTAATTTTTTTTAGACTTTTTTCTAAAAATATAAATGTAGGATGTTATTCTGCAAATTTTGTTTTTTTACGCGACCTTCTAGCTCGCTTAGTTCTCCCAAAATCGACGAAAACGTAAAATAGCATAGAAGAACCCGGTTCTAAGCCAAGTGGTGCAAACAAATTCTACTAATATATTGCGTACACACAGACAGCTGTTCAACGCCTTCGTGAGTAGACCTATTTCCCAAATTTTTGGTTGAAACCCCTAAAACATAGGCATATAAACTTAATTTTGGAAATTTGCTCAACTCACGTCAGCGGTCCAGCTGCGTGGTCGAATTATTTTTGCATTACAGATGCGTTTTGATTTTACTGTTATAGTTTTAAATAAAATATTGTTTACCGTAAAGGATTTTATCGCGACAAAATAAACTGACTTCTGGTTGGTTAACTTACATTTACACATACAAACTAAAAACAGCTGTTATCTTCCATTTTGCAATGGTCGAATCTACATACATTGATATTGTCTAATGACTACTTAAATAATAATATGGATTACAATAAATAATTATTCAGGTCTAACAATTTGATTTGTATACGCTAAACTTTCATTTTTAGTGTATTAGGTTACGTAATTTAGCGGTCCACGCTAGTACATTGTTTTCAATTTGCGATCGGCTTTAGTAGTGTATTTAATGTTTACAAATGGAATTTCGGATTGTTTTGCTTGAAGTCTTTTATTAATAATGTGTGGTTCTATGTGAAGTGTTTTTGTGATTGATAAATAAATATATGAATGTGTTGTGGTGTTTGTGTTGTGAAATTATATTTGTTATGCGTTGTTTTGTTTTGGAGGTTACATTCGGTTAGGTTACAATTGCTTTTACAATAGGTTTGTTTTGCATTACTTATCTAGTTTACAATTATACATCGGTTGTATTGAATTTAACATCTAGATATGGTATTGGCTTTACATTTGCTTGACTTTTAAATTCCTATAGCTAGGCTATGTGTATTTCTATTGCATCATAGGCTAGGCTACTGCATTCAGTTAGAATGTCGATTCTACAAGGTTAGGTTCTTGATAGGCTACTTTACATTAGGTTTGATATATTTGTGATTTTGTACTATTATATTTTTTTTCTTTTAAGGCGAAAAACCTGAGCGGTTATCATCACCTACTTCAAAGATATTCCTAGACGGGAATGTTAGAATATAAATTTTTTCTATATCCATATGTGCAAGAATCTTGGCAGCTTGCTTCTGTAGACTTTAAGACCCACAATGCAATTTCCATTCCTTAAATGAGAATAAGAAAATCCAAAGCATGCAATCCTTACGTAAAAATATCCCTGAACGAAGTTTTTTTACACAGTTTGTTAATGTGATCTCTCTAAATAAGCTTATCAAGATTAAGCCCTTCGAATTTAATTGATGATAAACGCAACAATATGCTCAACAAGAGTTAGGTTAAAATATAGGTATTTTAAGTTCGGTCAAATCGTTCTTTTTTACGTTATTATAAACCCCTGTTTTAGCATCAATAAATATTTTAACCAGACTCGGTTGTAACTTCATAAATCTGCAAAATATCAATGTGAAACTTTGAATTCTGTTTTCTCAGAACTCGGAAAATGTTAGAATTCCTCTTTTCCTTTCATTTCAGGCCGAATATTTTCTCTCTCTTCAAAATCAAACCGCAAAATAAAGAAACTACATATTTTTTTCACACATAAAATGTAATCTCCGGAGGGTCCCATCAAAGTTGGTAGAGGGGGTTCACTACAAGCAACACTGCTAACTCCCCACCCCTCCTAAGGAACAATTCCCCTGGTATGCGGTGTCAGTTGTATGTAACTAAACCCATGACCTTGCTGGGCGCAGGATAAACCACTCAATCGTAAAGCCTGGCGAGACATTTATGTAGTTCTGATCTGACAGTTCCCCCCACAGTTCCAGTGTTGACACTTTAAAACTGTTGTATGTTTTTTAATTCAGTAAGGTAATGTTTTAATACGTAATGCTAAAGTTTGTTAATACTGTACACAGAGCATGTATTTAAATGTTTAACCTAATTTTTTACTCATTAAAACTTTACACACTTGAAAATGTTACCTAATTTATAATTATATGTGACCTCGGCACCAATTATCGGGACCCTACTGTATGTTAAAAGAAGAGTATAGTGTGTTTTGTTTTATTAAACATCATGAATAATGTTGTCAATAATAGTAGTACTGTATAGCTGTTTGTCCTTTCACTCAAGGTAACAAAAATACGATTTCCCGTTGGTACATCTTTATAACATCACTCGGACGTAGCGTCAACTTTCATTCGGTCCCTTCGTTGACGCTATAACCAAGTTCAACTGTATATTATAAACATAACCGGTTATAAAATGGATCCCTATGGCACTTAAATTTTAGACAAATTGGATCGGAATATTCATTTTTATCCTGAATCACTTGTTTAAAGTAACACAAGTCATTTTAATGGCAGGCCTCTAATCCCATAAATGTTTAACTTATTAAACCATTAAGTGGAATTCAACAGTGTTATATGCACAGAGAGGTCAACAAATGCACTGAGTATCTGTTATTTTCCATCCAATGCAGCTGAACTAAATTTGTATGTTTAATTTCAGGAGAGAATTCCACCTCTGATTGACGACTTTCTGTATATATGTGATGGAGCCTACAAGCACCGCGACATGACAAGAATGGAAATACAGATATTAAAGGCAGTTAATTTTAACCTTGGCATCCCTTTATCATACAGATTTTTACGCAGATATGCAAGGGTGAGAATAGTTTTACTATGTTGGTTAAGGTGCTACTTAATAGGTCTGCTATGATTTATTAACATGATATGATTGAAAAAGTGTTTTATTATTTGAAACAAATGAACTGAAGCTGAACAGATAAAAACAATTCGATATAAACTCAAAATTTATATCATTTCACACTTTATAGCATGATAAAAGACCGTCTGCCAAGTTGGTATTAATTAATTACCTGATCCCTTGAGAACTCGCAGCATGGTCTTTTCGACCGCACCTTTAGATAGTTAGTTATGAATTCTGAATATTTGACCTTGAGAAAACTTCCCCTCTATTGCCTCTTTTCCTTTCCCAGTTAGTTAGGGAGGCGAGACATGCAAAACTTTTAATGTAGTTGGTGGCAAAACAGTGCTTATAGTCCGTTTACTAAATCCTTGCGTTGTGTGTGGTCATTTATTCTGCGCGCGAGTGTTCGTTGTTGTTAATTTTTTTGTATAAACAATCATTTGTAAAATGTTTTTTTGTTATTTTATTTTGTATGTAAATAAGTTCTTTAATACTTTAAATTATACTATAAAATACAATAATAACGTAGTTATTTTGTAATAGCTCCTGACTAATACAGTGCAGTCTAAAAACACCGCACGCGAGTTCTCAATGGTTAATAATCCTTATAACTATGATAACCTTCAGTTTGAGTACAATTTTCCGCCAATCCAAGTTTAACTCTTTTATTTGAGTTTGGCGACGTGTTTCAGAGTTCCTTCAATATCGAGACTTACTTCAGTACTCTAGGTCTTGAGGTGAAGTAGGTCTTGAGAATGGAGGAACTCCGAAACGCGTTGACAAACTCAAATAAAGGGGTTAAGCTAGGATTGGCGGGAAATTGTACTCAAACTGATTGTATTTATCCTAGCAGATATAATTTATATAATAATTACGATATGATAACCTTCTTACGCTGGTTTTACGCGTTTGGTGTCGCGTGGCACAGACGTGTTGCATTCCTAGTTCTATTAAATGAAATGGGAGCATTTATGCACAACACTCTAAAATTTGTGTAGCATGACAGATATTTAAAACGCGGGTTCCGAGACTGTCGCTTGTTCGCTCTAATACATTGAATCAAATGGGTTGTGCAGGAAGTTCGGCGTCTCGCAACAGAACAGTGGACAGGTCTCTGCTCTTCTTGGAATCCAGGGGTGGGGAAGGTTTAATTGTTCATTTCACGACCAACAAGACCTGTTTTTCACCCCGACAACGAGTTTACACCAGTTCTTTTGCATCCTGTGCCGTGTTTAGTTTGATAACAAAATTATTTAAATGACGGAACAGAATAGGTTGCTGAAAATAAAAGCTGTTCAACACAAAAACCTTTAGTTTTTACTATATTAACATGATACAATTACAAAATAAGAAAGTTTTGAGTTATAGAAGTTCAGCATTTATAAACATAAGCTCTCAGGTCTAAACATGATGTTATTTAGCTTCCAAGAATGCAATTATTATAATAATGGGTAATTACTTACTTCTTCATACGAGCTTCCGGCCTCAGGTAATGCCGACGACTCGATGACCATGATATGCCGCAGCCGCCAATGCCCAATACCTCTTGTTCCGCAGTGCGTCTTCCAATTTGTTTTGGCTGTCCTTTAAAGCTTCTCTGAGAGAATCTCTCATTCTGTTCTCCGAGGTGCACTCCAGCAGTATGTGGCCCATGGTCTCCTCTTCGACGCCGCACCTCTCGCATCTGTCGGTTTCCTTCAGTCGAAATCTTCTTAGGTAGCTGTTTGTCACCGCGTGTTCCATTCGAGCTCTTGCCATAAACGTAGCAACGCTGCGGGAGACCCCTCTATACCAGTTTGGTGCGGTAGGTGTTTCCTGGATTTTAAACAGAGACCATCCAACAGTTTCTTGCTTCCATCTCTCAGTCCATTTCTCCATTATAAATCTTTAAATCTTCCTTTTGCATTTGCTGAGAGAGAATTTTGTGAGTGGGACCGGGTGCATCTCAGCCGCACTTTTAGCTATTTGGTCCGCCAGTTCATTTCCCTGCAATCCACAGTGCGATGGAATCCACTGGTGGAAGACTATGGTTTTTCCAGTCTCCTGTAGGGCTCCTGAAAGGCTCTTTATTTCACTCGTCCGGAAGTAGTAGTCGTCAGGTGTGTTTTTTTGAATTGCCTCAATGGCCGACTTAGAGTCCGTAAGAATACATATCCTTGAGTCCGGCTCCTGCCCGCAGCCCACCAGCGCCGCATTGAGGGCCAACAATTCTGCATCCATGCTCGATGCCGAGTTTGCCGGTGCGTAGAAACGTTCTTTTGTTTTGTCGTTATAATAACCTGCACCAGATTTAGTCTGCTTCAGATCGACGGATCCATCTGTGTAGATCCTCGTATGGTCTCGGTATCTCTCCTCTATCATTTCCAGTGTCTCTGCTTTTAGTAAATTAAGATCTTGGGAGGTACTTTTGGAGTTTCCAGATGGTAGTTCGGTGTATGCTGTGACCTCCGCTTCCCTCCATGGTGGCCAGCTGTGTACCATTGGTATAGGTTCCGGTATAATTGATTCTGCAAACATTTTCATGGCGTCCACCCGACACGTGAAAGACTGTCTGGTTGTTGTCGGTGCCAGTGTGAACAAGGGGTGATCATTTGGGAGAGTCTGTGTCTTGATCCATTTGGTCAAAATGTTTTTTTCTATAAGGAGGTCAATAGGCTCAAGGTGTGCTTCAATTTCCATTGCCGCTATTGGAGACGTACTTGGGCAGCCCAGTATTATTCTGAGGGCGGCTGATTGGATTTGCTGGATCTTTTTTAAGTGCGTGCATGCCGCAGAGCCTCAAACTCGCTACAGTACAACATCTTAGGCTGCACATAGGAGGAGTAAAGCATCCTGAGTGTTGCTGTGTCCGCTCCCCAATTTCTGTTTGCAACTGCTTTGATGGTGTTTACTCTTTTGCTGCATTGATTTCTTACCTCGTCAGTATGTTTGTTCCATAGTAGCTTTGGATCAAGGTGTACTCCCAGGAGCTTTGGGCATTCATTCACCCTCAGTTCATGGTTCTCTATAAGCAGTCGCGGTTTGTATTCTTTAAGCGTGTTGCGTCTTGTAAAGAATGCACATTCCGTCTTTGCTGTCGATATTGTTAAGGACCACTTCAAGCACCACTTGACCACCCCATCCAGCGCTCTTTGAAGGAGAGCGCAGGCTTTGTCGGGTGAGTCGTCCACGGCGAACATGGTAACGTCGTCAGCAAACACCACCAGGTCCACTCCCTCAGGCAGAGCACTGCTCAAGTCGTGTAGGGCGATGTTAAACAGTGTTGGGCTGATGGTTGAACCCTGTATTATTCCATTCTCCAACTTAGCAGGTTTCGATAGCTTTCCATTTACGGTCGTTCTCACTATCCTTTCACTGAGGAAATTTGTAAGATACCTGAGGGTGTTGCCCCTCAGTCCCATCTTCGCGCTTGCAACAGTATAGTTTTATGCGGTACCTTGTCAAAAGCAGCCTCAAAGTCCAGAAGCACCGCTACTGTCGATTTGTTTTGATTAAAGCCTTTGTAGATTTTATTCGTAAGGTACAGCAGCGCATCATTAGTACTTCGTCTTTTCCTGAATCCGAACTGCTTTGCATCCAGCAGGTTTTCTGACTCCAACTTGTAAGACAGTCTATTATTCACCAATCTTTCCATAAGTTTGCCAAGGCAGGAAGTGAGTGCAATGGGCCTGTAGGATGTAACCAAGCTTTGGTCCTTCTGAGGCTTAGGCAATGGCGCTATGAGTGATGTTTTCCATTCTTGCGGAATTTTTCCCGTTCTCCATATTGAGTTAAAGAGCTCCAGTATTTTATTTAACATTTTCGGTGCGCAATGCTTCAGCATATCGTTGTGGATGTTGTCCTGTCCAGGAGCAGAGGCATGAAGTTTATCAATTCCATCTCGTAGCTCGTTCATGGTGAACGCGGCATCTCCGTCGTCTCTAGCCAGGGAAAGGAGTTCAAAATTTGCGGTCAGCTCCATCTCCTGTGCAGTTAGAGTTTTAGGCCAACCTACTGCTTTTCCAGCTTTGCTGCTGTAGTAGTAGTTGAAGGCATCAGCCTTTTCACTATCTTCCTCAAGCCACTCTCCTGTTTGGGTCTTGATATGGTTGATCTTGGTGCCAGTTTTGCCCTCTATTGCGTTGAATTTCTTCCATACAGTTGAGCTGGGTGTATTTTCGTTAATGGAGGCGACAAACTGTTGCCAGGCACTTCTTTTTGCTGCCAAAATCTCCCTGCGTAGCTTCGCGTTCCATTTATTATATGTCTGCCGACAAGAACTTGTCCGTCTGCGCTTCCATCTCCTTCTAGCACTTTGTCTTTTCTCTCTGATCGTTTGGAGTTCGTCATTCCACCAGATGTTTATTGGGTGCTGTGCATTTTTTATTCTTTTTTCGGGAATTGACCTGTCTGCTGCCTCTTTCAGTTCTCTTTCTATGGCCTTTAGATCATAATCTTCTGCGTTGCAATCCTCTGTGGCTGTACAGAACGCTTTCCAGTCTGCCTTCTTTATATTGTATTTCCCTCTTATGACGTGCGGGTTGTTAACTCTCTTTCCATCAAGTTTAATGGAAAACGTTATAGGGAAGTGGTCACTGCCAAGGTCTTTTCCGACTTTCCATCTTTCAACATATGCCTCCATAGCCGGAGTGACGAGGGTGAGGTCGAGTGTGCTAAGGGAGTAGGATGATGAAGATTGATAAGTTGGCTCCTTGAGATGGTTTTTAAGTATCAGGTTTTCGTTTTGCAGCCAGTCGAACAATGTTTTCCTACTCTGGTTTTCATCTCCCTTGTTCCAAAAGCTATGCCTACTATTAAAGTCACCCATCAAGATGCATCTCCGTGTGGCTGGGGCCAATAAGGTCGAGCACTCTAAAATATATATCCAGAAAGGATATATTTTAGAGTGCTCGACGGATAAAAAATAAGGTAATTAATTACCCATTATTACCTCAGGTCTAGACAAATAAAACAATTTATTCTTAGAACATTTCTTATCCTAATATGGAAACAATATTTTCCAGAGGATTATTCAAAGAGCTGAGTTTGGAATATAAATTCAATGATAATGTTTAACCTTGTTAACTGATTTCATATATAAATGAATGATTTAATGTAACACGGAACAATAGTCAAGTTTGTAAAGATTATGTTAGTATTCATCCAACATTTCGGAATCACTGGTTCTGATTGATGGTAATGTGTCCAGTGCCTTTCATAAACAAGGCTTACATGGAAACAAAATTATATTAAACAACTCAACATGGTATTACTTCAGATGAACGTGACCATCAATTTAAACCATACATTCCCAATAACCAGCAGTTAGCACTACGAGCTTAACTACAGTTTATTGCATTGTATCAGCTCCCCCACCAATCCTATTTAGGAAAGCGACAGTAAAGAAAGCGTAACCGAAATGTCCAATCAAGTTCCGGAACACGCGACTCAATAAGTACATTTTACTTTTGTGTTAGATTGAACAGAAAGAACACAAAACAGTAGTTTGCCACAATGGTATGTGTGACGTTTAGCGGAAGAGTAGTATAGTGAATGACAAAGCAGTCTTGTTCCCGTTATAGCCTCCCTTCATTGCGTAATCATATTTATGAATCCTCATATACTTTCCCACGAGTTGTTCTTCCCCCCTACTACTGTATTATGTTCTTTTTTTGTTTGTAGTGAGTGTTAAACTTTGTGAATGAAGTGTAATTATGTGTGGAAAGTGAAAGCTCATTGTTTTATCTTTAAATCAAAAATGGGAAGCCATCAAACTATTAGATGGAGGTGATTCAATAAGAAAAGTGGCAAGTGAATTAGGTGTTGTTGGAGATGAAATAGATTGGAAATTGAAAAGTGGGTATCTCAACAGTATTCAAATAATAGAGACAATTAATTTTAAAAAAAACCTTATATACAGTTTTATTTACCTGTAAATATAAAGATTTGCAATTTAAGGATTTTAATTTGCACTTTTCATAAAATAATGTAAATGTCTCTTTAAATTTGTACAACAGTAGCTTACAGTATCAAATTTCTTTCATTCGAGTACATTATCAAACCTTCTTTGTTTATTTAAAACTATTTATATTATTTAAAGCCAAATCAAATATATTTTTGAAGTAAGTATGGCTCCAAATCAGCCTATAAGGACATTAATAATGCGAGAACTTGCACCTCAATGGTTATCCCACGGCCTACCGTATCATCCTAGGTCTGCCTGGTCCCAATTAGCTCGTATAATCAAGGTTCTACTGTAATCACATAATGCAAACTGGTTTCTAATTGCTATACTCTGAAAATAAAAGTGAAAAGTTATCCTTATCCTGTCACCCTTACTATTATGTAACTTTTCCGGTCTTGTTTTCTTTTCTATTTATTGGCCACTAGACCAACCATGTTTCTTTTGCTTAACCTTTCTCTTCTTTTATATTGTTATTTAAAACTATGAATACAAATCCCAGTTTTTTTTTTTTTTTTGTTAAAGATGCCATATTTTAAATGCATATTTATACTAAATATTATAAAGAGGCCAAATTTGTTTGTTTGTATGTAGGGGGTAATCTCTGAACTATTGAACCGATTGAAAAAAAAGTTTTACTAATAAAAAGCAACACTGTCCCTGAGTAACATAGGCTATAATAAACCATTTTGATAAAAACATTTTTATTTCAATATTTGTAAATTTAGTGGGAAAAAATTCTTAGGTTAGGCCTAGAGTGATAAACCAACAAATTATGTATATACATTTATTACCTTAGCCACCAATTTACTAAAATAACAGATAAACCAGCTGTTTGCTCTAATATTTCCATTAACAGCTGATTTCAAACTTTAAAGCAATTATTTGTATTTCTAACTTTTAGGTTAGGTTTTTATTAAAATGTACACCTGAGCCTAGCTGGTTCTTTTAACTTTATTATAATTGCTGTTGTAAAATATACAAAATAATTTGATTTAACATTATTTACCGTCTTAGCTTTGGGGTATTATTAATCCTACACCTTTATTATAAAGAAAACATAACATGATTATACGTATAGAAGGTTGCAACACGATTAGCGTACAGAGCACGCAGGTGTTTCCCCTAGTCTCCAATAAAGTGATAATTTCAAAAAACAAACCTTTGTTTTTATTACTTCAAAAACATGTTTTAAGTGATAAATTAATTTTAGCCTTTGATTTTGGTTTGAGCAGCAAGTTGAACTTAAAATTATAGATAACTTACAGCACTTAGAACGTAAGCTACTGACACATATTTGCTTAAGAGAGCACGCAGGGTAAATTTTTTTATAAAATTAAAAGAGTTGTGCCTGTGTTTATGAGTCATCTACTTGGATTGTTGTTTTCAGTATATTCACTTCAAAGACTGCTGGGGTGCGTTTAACTCCCCACCATTTTTAAAATTATCAATAAATTATAAACAAAAATGTAAGTAACTGCAAGATTGAACCTTATTGCAATAGGAATAATAGTTTCCTACTTTTTGTCTGGAACAAAGTTTACAATGTTCATTATAAAAAAGAGAAAACTTTATCCAAACAATTACAAACTACAAAAAAGTTAACTGTATAAGATGTAAAAGAGCCTGTTATGTGCGTTTAACTTTTAAACAAAATTTCCCTTGATTTTTTAAGTTTTTCCATTGGGGTTATTTTAACTCCCTGCTTGCTTGCTAGTGTTATAAATAAGTGTTACAAAAGCAATCGCACACAAATATTTGTTGAATATTTTTATAAATACTTAATGGCTGAATGTTGAAAATGATTGTTTTTCTTTGACTTTTAGTGCGCCAAAGTACAAATGCCGTTGTTAACCTTGGCGAGGTATATCCTAGAATTCTGTTTGATGGAGTACTCCACAATAACTTTGTCCGATTCAAAAATGGCCGCAGCAGCTCTTTATCTCGCTTTGAAGATGAAGAAATCAGGGGAATGGACAAATACGCTGCATTACTTTTCAGGTAGGTTTATGTAATAATTTGATATTTAGGTATAAAGAAATTTGTGATTTTTCAAATTATTCCTAAACATGTGTTACGTAAAGGACTAAATTATACACGGTACTGTGCTCTCCGTGCATTTTCTACTGTAGAAAGTAAGGAGAACCAGTAGGGTAGGTTACTTGTTCCGAACGTAATATGAAAGCACACAGTTGCTAATAAAGCCTAAATTTTAGAAAGAAATTCTCTTTTTGTTTCCCCCACCAACTCTTTTGCTACGTTTTCAGCTTGGAGGCCATCCTGACAGTTCCGCAGTTAATGATGATTCTAATGACCAAGGACAGCCGCCTTGCGTCTAAAAGTATTAGATGTGAGAATCTATGTTTAAGTTTTATTCTATAAAGTATAGTTACTCACAAGTCAAACTCTATATTTATTAAAAAATAACCTACATATTTCGTAAATAAACAAGCAAATATAACCCATTTTATTGTATGTACATACATACATGTAAACAAACACCAACAAATTAAACATTTTAAACTTTGAAAACTGAATTTACACGTACTGTATTATTGTTTAAAAACATCAGTTATGGTATTTTTTGTTCTTTAACTTTTTAAGATTTGTTTAAAGCCAAGTCTCTTCATTTTCATCACATATAATGCCGTTTAAGGTTTTTGCTGTTCAACATATTACTTAATATGTTACAAATATTACATATTTTGCTCCCATCAAATTCAGTAAAGGTTCAGACAAAGCAACAGACGAAGAAAAAGAATCAAAGGATGCCGCTTTGTCGATTGATGCTAAGAAAAAATACAGTTGGCGCGGTAGCATGAGGGGAATCAAACTCACGCTCCCTCTACCCTGTTCTGCCTGCCACAACACTAACACATTGTACACCTAAAGTTGCGTCACCCAGCTTTATTTTCCAGGAAATGTCCGTGAAACAATCAATGTTTGAGGCTTCTGCCAGTTACAGTAATATAATCTATAAGAGGAAAAAAACTTTTGTTCCATCGGATAGGCCGGTTAAGAGGGGTTTTACTGTAATGGTAATTTTTCTGACACAGGCTCTGATTTGGGGCTTTTACTCAACTACAGTCTATTTACTGTACCAAATTAAATTTCACAATGGATTAAACATTTTTATGTTTACTAAGTTATACACAAATTTTCTTTGGGGATTAGATAACCGTTTGCCAATTTTCTGCATTTATTAAACTCATTAAAACTAATATTGTTATCCATTGCTACTGTCCAGGTTACAAAGTTGCAGATTTCAAAGATGTTGCTGTTCAACTGAATTCAATACTACACAAAAAACCAAAAGAGGCTTTGGCTACTGTCAGGAATAAATACTCTCACAAGTAAGTAGTCAATAGTTGGATTTACAATATTTCATTGGTTCAAAACGTTTCCATGCAAAATATCTTCCTCTCAGATTGGTGTTTAAAAAAAAAAAAAAATATACCCTTCTAACTGTTAAACGGTTAGTCGTTTTAAAAAACCATCAAAAACAAAAAAGTCTTAAAATAACTTGTGGAATCCAAGTTCAAAATCATTATAAAATATAAGGTAGTTTAAGAAATTCGAAAGTTGACCGCCATATTGAAAAATGGCGGCCATTTACAAATATTTTAACTACATATTTTTTAATGTCTCAAAAAACAAGGGAAGGTTCCCCCATTTAAAGTTTGCTGTCAGATTTATAGTTTACAATTTACCCATTTATAAAAGACATCCTGTATAACTATCACAAACAGAATTATATAAAACCTATTGAACTAATGAGCTCATTGAGCTTAAGACAAAATGTGTATTCTAAAAGTAAACCACTTCTTTTTATTTAACCAGCTAGATTTTATAAATTTAATTCTATATCGTACTAGTATTTAATTCATGTTTAAAGTTGTATTACTTCTAGCCCCAGGCAGCAGGGAGTTAAAAGTAAAGTTTCCTGGGAAAAAATGCGGGAGAGATGAAACTTGGTAATATAGTACTTTTTGACATCCTAAGTTTGTGACCCCCTCCACTTTGAGCTTTCACTGCCATCTTGGAAAAGGGTGGCCATCTTTCGGTTTTTTCAAAATAACTTCAGTTGGGTGCGTCCTAGAAAAAAAGTCAAGTGCCATTTCGTGTTGTGTATTTATAAAAACTGCATGAATGCGCTATTATCACCGGAAATTGATGAATTATTTATTATAATTTTTATTGTATTATTGAACAAATTATAATAAATAATTCATCAATTTCACAACACAAGATGGCTTTTAACTCAAAAACTGTTTATTTCACAGATAAACTTTTGAAACAAAAGTTTTAGAAAATTAAATTTTTTATAAGTTTTATACGAAACTTTTTTTCTAGGACGCACCCAACTGAAATTATTTTGGAAAAACAGGAAATTGGCCACTATTTTCCAAGATGGCGGCGTAAGCTCAAAGGGGTGGGGGTCACAAACTTAGTATGTGTTTTAGGATGTCAAAATATACTATATTATCAAGTTTCACCTCTCCCGCATTTTTTCCCAGGTAAAAGTACCAGTCGCCTGGGCTATTCTATGTTTATCCTATAGTATTTACAAGTTCTTCCTTTTGTTTCAGAATCTTCTTTGAAGTTGCAAAAACGCCTCTTATAGATGATGTGGCATTATAATGTATATAACTTAGCACTAATAAGGCTTTATTTGTTTGACATTGAGGTACAATTATTGCACCTCAAATTTACAAATTGTTTACTCAAAATAAGGGGGTTAATATATTTAACAAAATTTATGTGTCATTTTGTTTTAACCAGCCCGAAAGGTTTTCAAACTTTATCAAACACTGAGATTTCTAATTGGACTCTTGGTTTAATTAAATGGAAGTATTTTGGCTCATACATCCGTTCATAAATTATCTATTCAGTACTTTTTATATTATATTATTACAATATTTTTATATTTGGATGCCTTAAAGGTTTTCATTTTGTATTGAAACTTATACAATTTTTTATTTTTATTTTTAAATGTAATTTTGCTCCATAAAGGTATTCTTGTATTAATAGGATATTTTATTAATTATTTTAACATAATATACTTTTTAAATAAATGCTTGTTATTTATAAATGCATTTCTCAGTCTATTTTTTATGAATTAATATTATCTGATGTACTAGATTTCACCAACTTTATCCAATATTGTCAATTCAATTTAATTTGTGGTATAATATCCAATGTCCTCCCTCCAAACAATAAAATGTACATAATTTTCCTACATTTCATATTAGCATAATTTTAGTACAATGGTTTAAAAAAGGAGTATAATGTATATATTTAATAAAATGTTTTATACACGAATTTTCTAATTAAAAAAGAGGAAAAATAGTAAAACTAAGAGATGTATTTGTGTATTATATTTTAATATTCTTCTTTTTAGTCGTACATTTTTTAAATAAAAAATATTGTTATAAAAGTATTAAACATCATTGGTATTATTTCTGCTTGTCTCCTGGGTTCCTACAGTTATATCGGTTAACGGGAGGCTACTCATTTAAAGACGGCAAAACGCACTATTATCACAAAAGGAAGTCTGCTACGAATGAACCAAGTATCCGTACAAAAGCCTAGTTTTTTCCAACACTCCTAACATTACATTGCCAAAACAGTTTTCCTTCAGAGAAATATAAACGTGTTTCTTGCCCATTCAGGCATTGTTTTGTAACCGGCAACAACTCTTTAGACTGAAGGAAAGAAACAGCTTCTTCCTCGGTTCTGGGTAAGTCCCATTTTAGCATACGATAGCTCATATTCAGAGAACCACTGCACGACAAACATGAAATACGCACAATGCGACTGTAGAGCGAAATGACAAAGTAAGGGAACGACCAACGCGATAAGATAAGCGGTGTGGAGCACTGACCATTGCCCGACCTTGACCTACTCAACAATGTATAGTCGAGATGTATGGATTTTGCACGAATAGCGATAAGCGGTATTTAGTTTTGAAACAATTTATCTCTATAGAAATCACAAAAAAATAATAACTTCAATAATTTTAGAACTTTAAATGAGTGGCCTCCCGCTAACCGATAAGTACCGTTATATCATCAAGCCTCTGACAATGCTTTCAGGAAAACCAACTGTTGCAGCACTCATAGACACACACTCGTAGCTTTTACGCGGTAAAAAAATCCTTGAAAGGTTTAATATTAGAGCTGAGTTGTTTGGAGTGTAGACTACAGTTGATAATTTTATAAGTTATTGGAGCGTTGTTTCTTATTTCACTCTCCCCTCAAGGTCAGTTGCTATTATAATGGTACCTTTACCCATCCCTACTTAATCTTTCATTGTCTGGGATCGTCTATTTTTAGAACTTAGTCATGTCAAGGCATCAAACTATCGTTCGCTGTCAGTAGCGAAAATATTGGTTATGAGTGATAAAACGTAGTAAAAACTTAATTTCTTTCAAAATATTTTACTGTAATTTTAATTAATTCTTTAAAATTAATTTGACTTGCTGTACACTAAATTGATGTCTCCAACTAAATCACAGTATGCCATTGACCTTCATTTACACAAGTCCGCTTGTATTGACGCAGAGGTGTGTTGTAGGGAAATCCTATCAAGTATGTTTTGTTGTATTTGCGAGTGTTTCACCGACATGGTATTTATACAATGTTATTAAATTCGTACAATAATAATTACAGTGCTAACTTACACTATAATAATTTATGAATTTTGCATGTACTTTATTGTTATTTATGCAGTATTTTTCTTTTTTTAGTGACCGCAAATGTCGAAGGATTACTGTATACTCTTTTCAAATTGTACACCCAAAATATAATTTATTTAAAAATTTTGACTTATTACTGCTTCTAGTTTTCCTTATTCATTTACAAAATTTGTTTTCACTAAGTTATACCAAGCTTTAGGTTTGTTATTAATATGCTTATGTACATTATTATCTACAGTAAAACTAAAAGGGAAGGTAAATTAGGTTCGACGTCAGTAACTTAGACATTGGTGACTTTCCAGTTACAGAAGATCGAATACTTCTGTAAGCAAACTGACAATCTAATAAGACAGTTTCAACTGAACATTTAGAATTCTTATGATGTACATGAAATTTAGACAGTAACTTTTTAAAAGATTTAACTGAACGTTCTGCCTGACCATTTCATTGTGGAGAAAAGAGTCATTTTATTATTAAAAAATTTGTTCATCTCTTGAGAACTAAATGTTGAACCATTGTCACAATTTTGTTTTAGGAAAATAAAACCTTGAAAACGCTTCACCAAATTTCGACATGATTGTCTTAAAATCACTTTTAGAGTTTAACACAAAAAAACATTCAACCCATTTAGAATACTATCACAAACAATAAGATGAATATTTTTATTGCAATCAAACAAATCCTAAGATGAACTCTTTCCCATGTGGATTTTTTGCTAAATAGCTAGACAGACGATTTTGTTTACTTTGTTTTTTGTAGATTAGCAAACTTCACAAGTTGTTATCTTACAATACAAATCATTATCTAACCCTGGCACATAATATCAGGTAAAACAGTTTATATCTTCCAGTGCCAGCCTAATTTAGATGTATTAAATCTAGAACTTTTTTACGTAAATTCATTGGTACACTAGAACCTCAATTATCCAAGGTATCGTAGCTGTTAACAATTTATTTGAGGTCACGCTCTTAACCAGATTAACATTTTGTATTCCCAATTCATGGTTCGTTTGAAGGACGTGCTCGGCTACACTAGATTTCTCAGGCCTATCGTATTTGATATGAGCTACATGACCTCTAAATCTAGTAAAATAATGTTGTTTGGCCTAGATAAACCTTGTTACATTCATTACAACTAACTTCATAAATACCGGACTTCTCCAACATCGGAATTTTATCTTTATAATTGCCTAGTAAACTGTTAAAGTTGTTTTGACTTTTGTAAGCAATCTTGATGTTAATATTTTTAAAGATAGATCCCAAACCGTTGGTGAAGGCTGAATCAAAAGGTAAACTACAAAATCTAACTTTACTCTGGCCCGGTTGGTGAGTCGTAGAATTTAATCTTGTTGTTCTTTAGTCTCTGTTTCCTAAGGATATTGTCAACAACTTTAGGCTCAAAATGATTAAACCTATTTCTTTAATTTGGTTAATTTCTTTTATGAAACGATTTTGTGTTAAAGGTACTCAGAAATTGGGGAACTAGAATAACTACATATACATCAATGTTTTCAGTTTATTTGTGTAGTGTTTTTCACCCAACTTGTGATTGGGGCTTCAGTGTTTCTAATTGTTTAAATTCACCACAGTACTCATTGAATATCTATTCAAAAGATATTTTAGAATATTATGGATTTTGAAATAGTAATAATATCAAGTTTTGAAATCTAAAAAAGTACAATTAATTTATTGTTCATTATATCTACTCTAGTTTCAAAGATGGTCAAGATATTTCTCACAATATCCTACCTAAGGTGTGTCACACTGGCTCATCTAATGAAATAGTTTTAAACATACAAAATATCTTAATAAAATACAATCACTTTAATTCAATAAACATTTTATATTCATTTAAAAACATTGGAATAACTTAGTTGACCATTTTTATAGAATGTTCTATTTAAGAATTGAATTTGGCAACATTCGATATGACGGTCTTTACACAGTGCTTATACACTATAAATATCTTATATGGTAATTTCAAGTAAGGTAATAAATAATTATGCCAATTTACTTAACAAAATAATTAATAAATGTGTGTTCTTTTATCTATTTCCTATTAAAATTTGTGATCTTTGAAGTTCCATGTACCAATTCCGGATAAAGGAACTCTATAAACTCCGGATGAAATGCAGGATCTGATGATCAGTTCTTCGTTGTAACACAGGGTGTCTCTGAAAATAGAGTTTATAAACATAAATTCATAATTGGTTATTATCTTTACATTTACATTAAAAGAATGACTGTGATGAATACATTTCTCTATTAATGATGTATTCATGAACATAGATTGGTTTAGTACAATAAATAACTTTTAGTTCATGTTACTTGCCACCCTCGTTTTCATTTTTTGTTATATAACCTTTTGGCTATTTTCTGTAAATTACGAGTAAAAACATACACAGTAGAGTGTTAATAAGATTTGGGCCAAAGCTACCCTTAAGGGCTAAACTGACCCCAGTTGACAGTACTAAATAAACATTGCACACAAACTAGGGCCTGTATACCTACAAACACATTTTTGTATTCCAGATGTAACAAAACTGAAATCAAGGATTGTGAGCAACAGAAAATAAAAGGTATTGGTTTATATTACTTTGTTTGCCTTACTGGACCGGGTATATTATATTTCATAAATACAGTACCTTTACTGGATTTCTGCTCGCAGTCATGTTTGTTTTTTGGTTAGATGACGACCATTTCGCCTATTTATCATTACCAAATCAATTTTAAATTCAAACAAATAACATTAATTTGCGTAATACACGTCAAATCTATACAAAAGCCAAGTCCACATTTACAAACAAGAAACAAAAAACTGTTTGCAAATAGTTTGTTGTTTCTTGTTTCAGTCTAGTTTTCAAATTGTTTCGCAACTGTTCGCAAACAAATGTTTGTCATTGTTTTTTGTCCACACTAGCAAGGCAGTGTTTCTCGAGATGTTGACTGAAGAAGACGTTCTTCTAGCTTGTGCTAGTTTATATTTAATTCTACACAATGAGGTTAGCTTACCTAGGAGAAGGCGATGGTGGACTAGCAGATTTCTTGAAGAAGGTCTGTATTACGTATGACCAGTTTTTGGAGAAAGCGGAAATGCATCGTGGGTACATAAAGTGCATAATTTTTTTTATACCTCTAAAAATGAATGAAAAGCCGCAAAAATCGGTACTTGAGAGTTTTAGGGGGCGCTGATCTCATTTTTGACCATGCAAAATGACCCCAGTACACCGGAAGGGGGGTCAAAATTTGTAAAGTTGTGACGGCGACTAGAAAATTTCTCTCGGGGGTTTTTGGGGGCGCTGATTTCAATACTGAACATGCGAAAGGCCCCCAGTGCACCATCACAACTTCACAAATTTTGCCCCCCTCCGGTACACTGAAGGCATTTTGCATGGTCAGAAATGAAATTAGCATCCCCTAAACCCCCCCAGAGGAAATTTTCAAGTCTCTGTCGCAACTTCACAAATTTTGCCCCTAGAGCCCCCCTCCCTGATGCACAGGGGGAATTTTGCATGGTCAGAAATGAGATCAAAAATCCCCGAGTACCGGGTTCGGCTTTTCATCCATTTTTAGAGGTATCAAAAAATTATGCACGTGCGATGCATTTCCGCTTTCTCCTGAAACTGGTCGTATGTAGATTTTGTTCCTGGTATTTTTCTGAACACGATGCAGAAAACTGCATCCAAATCGGAGCTGTAGGCATAAGTTTTTTTCAATACTTTGTTTTTCTAAAATGTTTGCGTGTTTTCCATTTGGTTTGGGAAACAGAAAACAGTGTATTTTGTTTGCTGAAACAAGTTAAAATGTTTCTCATTTGTTTGCAAACATTTTGAAAACATCCGGCAAACAAATGAGAAACACAAAAACAACTGGCAAACTGTTTACAAACAATGTTTCTTGTTTGCAAGTGTGGACTAGTAGTCCAGTCAAATAGTCTCCGATGGTGCTTGTTTCAGGAAAAAAATATAGAATTTTTTTTTCACTCGTTCTATATGTTTTTTGGGATGCTGAGTCCGAACTGACAGAGAGGGTCCTAAAGGAAGGGCAGGCCGAGTCGCTGAATAAGAAGCCACCTGAAAAGAGGGGGGGAGGCCACATTTTGTCGGATCCGGTATATTATTATGAATTTGGGTCTTATTTACCTACTAAATTCAAAGGAGACCTACATCCTCCCTTGAAAACAACAAACCAACCTGTACAACAACGGTTCTGTTAATATATAATTAATAATTGGTACTTAATTAAAATGATGTTAAATGAATGAGTAAATTACATTAATTTATAATTAATAAGTAGTAATTAAATTGATAAATAATGAATAAGTAATTACATTAATTAATAATTGTAAAAATCAAATAAATAGTTTTTAATAAGTACATAGTGATAATATAGGTATCCACTGAGTTTTGTGTGAAGGGCTCTTGACTTAGCGGTTTCGCGTAATATGACATAAAACTTCAATGTGCTCTAGCGGCTACAATGTTTGGCCAAAATAAGTGATTAAGGTGTGAAATTAGTAGGCAATTTAATGTGGTTTTAGCAGAATCCAAGTTTTTCATAATTACAAGCATAGGTGTTAACTTATAACCGACAAAATAACGAGAAAACCGGGTTTTCAACAAAGTGGGGAATTTTTGCCTTTTTTCAGCGCACTCTAGTGGCTAAACCATTCAATCAAAAAATACATTTGAGGAATGTTTTTTGTAGGCAATTTAATGTACTTTATTTTTATATAGGAATGTCTACCTCAAAAAACGCATATTTTTATGATGTTTTGGCAAAAAACTGAAAAAAGGTCAAAAATTTTAAGGTTTTTTGCGATTTTCGGTGAAGCCATATCCGTAGGAAGTAGCAAAGTTGAAACTCGGATTCAGCATCCCAAAAAACATATAGAACAAGTGAAAAAAAAACTTCTATATTTTTTTCCTGGCGAAATCACCATTTGACTGGACTATAGGCTTAATATTATAAAGAGGTAAAGTTTGTTTTTTTGTTTGTATGTAGGGGGTAATCTCTGGCACTACTGAACCGATTGAAAAAATAGTTTTACTAATAAAAAGCTACACTATCCCTGAGTAACATAGGCTATAATTCATTTTAGTAAAAACCTTTTTTTATTTCAGTACTAGCTGACCCGTACGGCGTTGCCCGTGGTGGTTGGTGTTTTCAGTCTTTTTAACGTAATTGTATTCTTTTTAAGTGTTCAGTCAGTGAGTGGTATTTGGCTTTTATATATCTTAAATAATTAGCCCAATAATTGGTGTTTTAGTTCATTGTAGGCCTAACCTAAAATTATATTCACTTTTTGATCAAAATCAGCTGTTAAGCTTTTCATACGAACAGCTGTTTTTTGTGCCCCTGATAAAATCAAAAGAAATCTTTTTCTTCTTCCTTAAGATTGACCTTCCATAAGATTAACATTGAAACTTTGAGGGCCACTGGGGCGTAGCCCTAATGTCCTAGGACTTTGGTAAATGGCCCAAAAACCTTCCCAGGGTTAACCTGTGTTACTATGCAAAATTTCAAAGCAATCGAATGGACGGTTTGGTAACGCATAAAGGACAAACAGACAAACGTACAAACAGACGGACATACATTGAATGTTATATATTTAGATTTGTAAATTTAGTAGGAAAAAAATCTTAGGTTAGGCCTAGAATGATAAACCAACACATGTACAGTACAACCTCTTTAATAAACTGTGAAATTACATACGATAACCTAGTCCAACAAAACTAAACAACGTGTAAGCTCGCTAAAACGCTGCGTAGTGAGTAGGAACCAAACATGGCAAACATTACATTTTCTAAGATTTATTTACCACAGAAACTGAATTCAAATGGTCCACAGATAGCAGCACATCTCAAACTTCAACAATAGCAGTCATCAAAGTTACTATGTCTGTTCAAATGCAATTAAAGAACGTTATCATAGCGAGTTCGGGGCTCGCCCGACATAGGAGTTCATGCGGATTAGTAGGGTACGGGGCTGCCCCGACACTCGAGTGGAAAGGGTTAAAAAAAACAAAACAAATATTTCAGTTTGAATAAACTTTTACTTGACCTGAGTTAAGCCTTAAGAATGGACTTAGTAAAGAGTGGAAAGCTTTAAATAAACAGATGCTTTAGTATGCTGCATGGAAGACTGTCTCAAATGCTGTAATAATAATAAAATTACCTTGGAGAAAATGTAATAGCTACCACAAAGCTATTGTCAATCAGCTCCAGAATCTTAGTTTCAGGTTTCTGATCAAATGAGAACGGAGACTCAGCACCAGACTGGAACTCAAAGCTTATTTTCTCTGTGCCTGAACAGACCGAAATATATTTTGTTATTTAATTTCGAAAAACATAAATATTTATATTTACCTTTACGATCTGTTGTTCAATCCTGGTTTTTCATTGTTTTTAAATGACGGCTGTTTTGACTATTTTATTCAGTCATTTTCAAATTCCAACTGTTCGACACTGGGAACTTTGTCACAAATAAAAACATTTAAAACACTTATAGCCAACAACAACAAGAACATTCATTAAATTATTTAACAAACCTTCAAATTTAATCTCTCTTTAAAAACTCGTTAAATATAAAATTGTGTTGCAGAAACATCATTTAAATAAATGTCTGTTAAAATAATAAAGCTTTAAAATTTTAATGGACCTTTAAATAGTATGTTGCAAGAACAACAATTAAAATTTAACAAACCGTTATACATCTGTTAAAGTAATGTGAGGCAGAAGCTCCTTTAAACCCTTATTAAAACAGCATTTTCCCTTTAACTCTCTTGGGTTTATTTTCCATTTTAAGTACAACGAGAATAAATTGACACAAAAATAACAACAAGAGGAAGTAAACAATAGACTAACCTCAAAAACAAGGCCAGAGGAAAACATATGTTCAAAATCCGCCATGTTGGCAACGGTTAAAGAGTTGTTATAATTAATCTAGCTTTAAACATCCATTACGTAAAGCACCGTTAAAAATGATCTTGCAACACATGGCTTTATTTAATTGAACTTTATTTTAATGGACCTTTACGTAATGGGAGATTTAATGAACGTTCTTGCAACCGGCTATTATACATACATGTCACTTAATGTACATTACAAACATATAAAGATTAAAAACACATTTGAACCGCAGCAGAAGATATTTGGCACATGTTACCGTGTTCAGTTCAAACTCGCACTTAAACAATCCAGTTAGGCTGCCACAAATAAGTAGGGATAAAAGCATAACTTTACCTGATTAACACTTCTGTAGATTAACTATATTATCTTGGCTGGTTGACTAATATATTCAGAGCGGACATAGACATAGACATTCTTTATTTGCGCAATACATTTTTTTATGTTTATGTACATACAAAACAGGTGCATCGTCACTTATACAAACATAGAATCAGATACATGAAACAAGTACAGTCAAAAATAGTAGAACACAATACAAGTTAGACATAGTAAAAATGAACAATTTCCATCAAGAAGAGGAAAATCAGTTCCAAACAAACTGGTCATACAAATAAGGGACTGTCAAAATATTCCTTTAATGAATAGAAAGCTCTGTTAATAAGCTCACTCTTTAGTTTTTCTTTAAATAATTTTACGCCCATGGACTTATAAGAACTAGGTAATGCATTGTACAATTTCAATCCTGCATATAAAGGGCTTTTTTCATACAGAGTTAAACGATGGTTAGGTAATCTAAAACCATATTCATTCCGTGTACTATAATTGTGTTGGAATCTGTATAAGTCCGGTAATTCATTCTTTATAGAGTGTACATAACTCAAAGTTTCATAAATATATATTCCTATCAGTGTTAAAATTTTTAAGTTTTTAAAATGTATTTTACAAGAGCTTTGTGGGTGGGAATTGGTCATGATACGTAAAACCCTTTTTTGCAATCTGAAAACCGCACCAATGTTAGTCGCCTGTCCCCACAAAACAATGCTATATCTCAGAATTGACTCTACATACGCATAATACACTACTTTAATAGTTTCCAAAGGAACACAATCTCTCAAGTGCAAAAATACAAAAGATATTGATCTAATCTTTTTTTGGATGTTGTCCAAATGTCCCTTCCAGCTGAAATTTGCATCAAACTGAACTCCCAGAAATTTGTGTGAGTATACCAAATTTGGGAAGTTACTTTCTACCACTGTGTTTCTGACCGAAAATTTGATGACTTGAGTTTTGTCAAGATTCAGTTTTAGACCGTTTTTCTTAAACCAATCTTCTATAAGCTTTGTCACCTCAGAAAGAGATGTAAGTAACTCTGTACTGGAATCATTTTTTACTATAGCGGTCGTATCATCAGCAAACAAAATCAATTCTTTATTTATTGCTTTGGGAAGATCGTTAATAGAAAAGAAAAGAGGACCCAAAATTGACCCTTGAGGTACTCCAATGGTAATATCTTTCCATTCAGACATATGTTTCTTACTGTTAGATAATGTTATAGTTCTCTGTTTCCTGTTCAAAAAGTATGACTCTACCAAAGAAAGACAACTTCCTCCCATTCCATAATACTTCAATTTAGACAGCAACAAAGAATGATCAACGCAGTCGAATGCCTTGGACAAGTCACAGAATATCCCGGCTGAGGCCCGCGACCCATCCAGCGCCTCCAAGACCTCATTCGTGAACTGTATGAGAGCTGAAGCCGTGCTCACACCCCTCCGAAACCCAAATTGTTTATCATAAAATAAGTTATTAGTTTCAAAGAAGTTCACTATCCTAAAATTTACAATTTTTGCAAAAATTTTTGAAAAGTTGCTTAACACAGAAATAGGACGATAATTATTTATATTTGTCCTTAAGCCTTTCTTAAAAACTGGCGAAATTTGCGCATATTTAAGTTTATCCGGAAAAATACCTTCTTTCAAACACTGGTTGATAATTAATGCTAGAGGCTCAGAAATTATGTCTACAGAGGATTTGATCAACTTTATAGGTATTTCATCCCATCCAACCGAATTCTTGTTTTTCAGAGACCCGATATTTTTTTAAATTTCCTTTCCAGTTGTAAGTTCAAAATTACAGAGCGATACACTATTCTTAGCACAAATATCTTTTACAGACCAATGAACTCCTATAGCGGTGGCTTTTTCTACCTTAGTGTTATGTGCTATGTTTGAAAAAAATTCATTTAGTGTTTTAGCTACATCAACCGGGTGAGTTATTTTGGTATCATTTTTATCTTTCAAAATAATTCCGTTACTTATTTTAAAACTATTTTGATGGAGTTCTTTATTAACAACATTCCAAGCGGCCTTCGATTTGTTTACTGATTGATCAATGTATACACTGTTCGCCATTTTTTTAGCAGTTATAACTACCCTCTTAAAAATACTTTTATATAATTTCACATAGCTTAAAAAATGTATATTCTTATTTGATTTCGTTTCCCAATGCAATTCACGCTTTCTTTTACTTGAAATCTTTATACCTTGTGTGACCCAGTTCAAAACAACTGGTTTTGTTTTAGGCATATGTCTGAAAGTCTTTGGAGGGAAAACACTTAGACTGTAGATGTGTAATGAGTGAGAGGTCACATCCTTTGCACTGATAAAATAGATCAATTCGGATTCAACTTTAGACCACTTCAATTATGTACAGAGTTTAAATTTTTCTCATATTTATTGCTTCACAAACAAAATAAAATATATTGTATTTTTTCCAATAACTTCTCAAATTTTCTTCTAACACACCCTACAAAAGGTTTAAGAAATCAAACCTTGATTTAGCCAAGTCATTCGATTGTGTTGAGCGTGTTGAACTGTTGGAAATGTTGTCTCATAGTTTATATGAAAAGTAATACCTTTTAGATATTTTGAGAAAAAGACTAAATCAGTGCAATGTAAGGTGACACACAAACACATTTATTGTTCAACTGTTTTAACATCATACTTTGTAAGTTAGTTTTTTTTTTTTTTGTAGTAATTGTTCAGGTTTTTTGTTTTTGATCTAAGTAAAATAATATATTTATAATTGTTTAAAATGTCAACATCACAAACTTTGCCGCCACTGACCACCATCCAGAAATAAATAGAATATTTATGATAAATCCAAATAAAGCATGTAAAGCGGCTAGCCGAATGGAATTGAAAATCATTAGTGGCCAGCAACGCTTGACTTCCGACCTAAGAGGACTGTGTGCAAGTAAAAACATTTCCGAGTTTACGTAGAAATGTTGTTGGCCACCCAATCTTAACCCTACAACTGGCAATGTTAAAGCTAAAATTGGCCAGCCCGTTTTTAGCGTTTTGCAAGCATATTTTTAAAAATTCGCCAAAAATAGTAAATGAACCCCAATCCAAAAGTGTTCAGTAGCTTTTTTGTGGAAGAAACTTCAAAGAGTTCAAATATGCCACTAAAAATTAGTTTCTTTTGAAATTGTAAAAGTTATTAGCTCAATAGCTCAAGAAACAAAAAATGTTCAGTAACGAAAGGAAAAAGTTCAACTTTAGGCCTACATAACAAGTAGTAAACATTTGTTTGTATTTTTTTCGTAAGCGTAAAAAAGTTTCGTATTTTAGTTCTAAATAGAACTGTATGAAAACATTTATCAATTTCAAATTTTTTATTTTGAAAAAAACAGTTTTTATGTTTCAAGTACACGACTGCTAACAAAACTAGGCCTAGATTCACACTTAATTTACTAATATATGCTTTGCCCAAAAAAGAAATATTATTATAGCAAAGTGTAGAGGATAAATCAAAGAAAAGAACGGTATACTTGTCTTTCCTTAGTTCACAAAAGTGTTTGAGTTATCTTTATTTGAATAACAAAATGACATCAATCTAATAAAACTTCCCCGACTATATAATGCGGGCAGGAAAGGTCACTTGAATACCGTAGGAACCCATGCGCTAGACATTCTCACTAGACTGTTCTAATTATGTCCTTTTCATTGTCGTCTAGACAAACAAAAAACAGGTTATTTCTAGATCTTTTCCCACCGTTATAAAGGTCAGTCCTTTCTCTACAAAATGGTGCAAAACAATCTCTCAAAACATTTGTTACAGTAGGCGTATTATTGCTTGACAAATGGGCTGTTTCATTGGTTGAAAAACTGTCCAATCGCAAGGGTTTACAGAAGTTCTTGGAATAAATCTGTAAAATAGTGACATCCAATCGGAAAGCACCATTAGAAAGATAAAATCTTGACGAATCCAATGGTAGCTTTATAATTTCGATATAAATACTTCAGTAGGTGGGCTTGGACGCTGAAGAAGTGGGAAATAACAGTACAATTAATTGTATGCAGATAATCATTTCCTTTCCAATGGTGCCAGTTTTATTACGATTGGACGATGGTAAGTGGATTAAATTATCGGTTATGCAAATATATGCAAATTCTCGCTAATGTTCGAAATGGTTGCGTACTGCGCCTGAGAGAAGGTTATAAATGACCTGCCAGTTCCAGGGTTAAAAGACCCTTCCGACCGCAAAGGATTAAAGTTACACAATATGGAATTGAACGTATGTAAAGATGGTAGCATGTTTGCTGGTAAAGGACATAGGCATGGTAATAAACAATATAGCACTGGTAAATTGTCAAATTAAAAAAAATACTGGAAATGTTATAAATGTAAACAACTTTCCTGATTTATATTTAACCAGCAATACCTAACCTTAAACCATCAAATACTTTTAGTGCTGCATTATTAAATAATACCTTTAACAAATCAGATTTGTACATTAACGTTTCATTAGACACAAATCTTTAACTTTAGAAACTAATGTACCAATAAAATCAAGGTTGCAGTTATAAGATCAGATTCCATTCAAATAAAAACTGTTGTTGGAACCTCAATCATGATAAAATAATTAAAAGTGTTTTGTATTCCAGAATCTACTTACTGTCAGTAAGTCAATTAACAAAAATGAAAATGTCAGATTAATACATACATACAGATTATTACAATAAGCATATAAAGAACTACAGTAGTTGCTACAAGTGATTTATAACATGGTGTTTACCAATTAATTATTGTAAAATAATGTTTAGTAACTTAAGTCCAATGCATCGTAAATATGGACATAGAAATAGTGATTATCTGAATAACAATGCATTGATAGACCCAGGGGGGAGCAGCACTTCAGAAGACTTTTTATAAACATATTAAATAACAGAATTATAAAATTCAGACGAATTTAGTTTAGATGGCAGAGTCTAAAACTTAACTGTCTGACCACGGGGCCGTCCGTTATATAATAAAAATTAAATAAATGAGTTAAAGTGCAGATTAATTTTTAGTATATATTTACGATTGCATGCTGGGCCCCAGGCTATAAAAATTGAAATGAGTTAAAATCACAATTAGCAAGAAATAGGGAAACAAATCAGTTTTTCTCAGCAGGAAAAAATGTTGTAAAGTAAGATTTTTTAAATGTACAGTAATACCTCGATAGTCCGGCAGACCCGATAGTTAGGCATCCATTAAAAATGGCAGTTTTTGTAATTATTGAGTGATTTAGGGCCAGTCTACACTTGTTTATTCCGCATCCGTCAAAAATAGTGTTTAAAAATCTACTGCTCAATAAACTTGTCCAAAACAAACATTTCAATCAACATTTCTCCTAAAAATCGAACCGATTCAAAACAATGTGCTCTCGTCGTCCTTTCAAAACGTTCCCGGTTAAAGGGACCATTTAACACTTTCGTTGCTGACAGTATTTTGTTGAACGTATTCCACTTATTGAAGATTATTTGAACAAATTGAAGTCTTTGGGAAAAGATACATTGAATTTTTTGTAAAGAGTTGTTTGATTTAAAAGTTTGGAAGTGAAAGAAGTTCGAAGAATTTGTGACAGACTGCAGTAAAAATAGCAAACCCCCACCACGTACTGACTAACGGAAGCCAACAACAAAGGCGAATGGAGCCGACCCTACCTGAGGCTTATCAGTTAGCGGTAATCTCTCTGTGCAGTTATTGTTACGTAGTTTCAACGTGTAATTTAGTTTTTTTTAGTTCAGTTTTTATTTTATGTATTGTAATGTTTTTGTTTGTGTGTTGTAACAACTCTTTAACAACCCAATAATATATATGTATATGTAGTACATGTGCGTTTATTTATAGTTTATTCCCTGTTTAAACCATTTTAAAGGAAGACCTCGATAATCCGGCATATTCGATAATTTGGCATTCTCTGTTTGAAGTTATTGTTTGTTAATGATGGATGTTGAATTTTATTATAACAAGTAATTATAATAAAATTTGGCATTACCGGATCCCCGAGCGTGTTGGATTATCGAGGTCTTACTGTACCATAATTTACAAGTTACATCCTATTAACACATATTATTATTTATTTATTTATTTTTACTTTCATTAAACAATCTTAAAACTGCAATAGACATTGTCTTAAAAACTATAAAAACAATATTTTAAAAAATTAACTGGGTGTGCTTAAGACCACACGTTGGAAGTGATAACTTCTATGACTACGGGGATTTTTAACTCGGTAAATGTGTACAATTATAAGGATTATAAAACTGTAGGCCTATTTGTTCAAATTGTTTATTTATATCCGTTATTATATATTTAAAGAAAGGTAAAAATATTATCTTTTAGTTACCTTTTATTTCATATTGATAGATCAAATGATTTAGAAGTTGTTAATATTACAGTAAAGAAATTATTAATCAAATATGTTATACAAAGATGTACGAATGTTTGCGAAGTTAAACAGTAGGTATCCTTCTTTAAATTTGTATAAACGAATATATTGATGATCAAAGGTTAGTTTTATATACAGTTTATAACCCCAAAGCAAATCTTATAACGTGTAGAAGCCCATATAACTTATAGTTATAGAAGCCTACATTAGTTGTATAACTAATATATAAGAAAATTAACATCACAAGAAATTTTAATGGTTGAAGTTGTAAACATAACCCCAAAATATAATCTACGCTGGGTTTTGTTTAAGAATTACAGATGATGGGCGAAATCAGCTGTTATATTATATTAACTAATTCTTATGTGTTAATTTGATTGCTATGCTAATAAATGTAAATAATGTATTAATAATATTCCCTCTCCACGATCTGACTTGTGTCTAAACAAAAGCGTGACGCGAGATCTCGCGAGAAATCTGGCGTGATGCGAGATCTCGCGGGAAATCTGGTGTAATGCAAGATCTCGCGAGAAATCTGGCGTGACGCGAGATCTCGCGGGAAATCTGGCGTGATGCAAGATCTCGCGAGAAATCTGGCGTGACGCGAGATTTCGAAAACATAGCCAAGTCGAAAGTGCCCAACGGGCCAATAGAAGTTATCACTTCAAAACTTACAACGATATACATACACAGATACAAACAGACATACAACATAAGGCAGTGAAAACTTACAAATTGTATTACAATAACCACCACTAGACCAACAGACCAATAACTAATTTGCCATAATTTCAACAGACTCCGTGCCAGGATCGTCAAATTCTGTTATACTGTACAAGGTATGGCCTTGAGCCAGGTCTGTAAGTCATTTTTGAATTTTTCCCTGGGCAGATGCTTAACATCATCTGGCAACATAGCTTAATACAGGATTGCTATTAATTGTATTTGTTTCCTAATCATTTCCCTAATGATGTTACTTTGTCAAAACCATAATCCCGGTCCGGTTTTATTTAGGCTACTATTTGACATCATTTGGAAGTAATACAAAATGTTCATACATAAATTTTTATTAATTATTATTATTTATTTTTAAGCCTGCTTATTGAAACATAATATCTTTAATAAAGATCGTAACATATATATATTGTAATAGTGGGAATGTTAAAAAGTAATCCAAAATATTTGAATAATTAGATTCTCATATCAATTGTTCTACTGATCAATGTTTATTATTGTGTATTGGCGACAACACTGTGGAAGTTGGTCTGTATTAAAATTTCACCGAGTTTAGTTCCTACTTTCATTTCTGTATTAGGATTATTGTATCTGCCTTTACATATTAAGATAGTATACATACCTGTTTTCGACTTTATATACAGCATCTCGTGTTTTGTTTCTTTAATAAAAACAGGACCAAAATTTATACTATTTTGTGATATAACTAGGATAGGTTGATACACCCATAGTTCCATGTTAATTTCCTGAAAATTAAACACTAATATTGAATACAATTATTTGATACGTATATTAATATGATATCTGCCATGAAATAATAGGCCTACCCAATTCACACAATGTGATTGTTTGGTAAATTATGAAAATATATTTACTTATGTCAAATTTTTGTTTGTGTTTGCAGGACTTTTCTTAATCCTTCAAGTGCTAATCAATTCACTTTTAAGTGAAAAACATTTTTAGAGCATCGTGCAAACTTATTTTGAAAAATTCATAATAAATATAAATTTGGATTTATATAAGAATTATTATAATTACATCAAAGTGTTCATAAAAGATCAAAGAATAATACATTAATAGTTGTATTTACTTTCCACTATCCAGTAGATGTAGAATGGATGATAAATCACAATGGAAAAATAATTTCACATAAATTTTGAACTTTAGAGGCTGTTCACTTTCACTAAATTCAAGATATACAAAATGTAAAAATTTTATTATAAACACAAATATGTACAACAATAGTTACTTCGAAGAATACCATACAAAAACACTTAGAAGTAAAAATATCTAAGCATGACACATTTCATGATTTTCAATAACTTTTTTATATTATTTGTAAGTACCGGTATTGATATAATTTTTCGAAATTTAAAAATTGCTATGTACAGGCCACCAGTCTGATTGAGATATCCTGAAAATGCATTAAAAATATTTTACTTATGATTTCTTGTCTTTTTTCATATTTATAAAAAATAAGGAACTAATAGAGCTTCCCGAATCGCACTTGAACGGCTTAGTTCACACATTGTCACAATAACCTATAGTAAAATAAAATAAACTAATTCCCTATAATCTAACTAAAATAAACTACTAAAAATATAATCAAACGCTAACAAAACTCTCAATAAGCTTGACCAGATCAAACAACTGCACAGTTTACACAAACGTAATCAAACCACAGCTTACAGCTGATAATATTTTCGTCTGCTATTTATTTTTCTCTTCCAACGAAGATAAACTCGCACTGTCTACTTAGATAGAGAATTCAATTTACTTTTATTCTATATGAAGTGGAAGTGTTTCCGGTAACTACTAGCTTCGATATATCGATTTTACGAATCTTTGCACTGTGCGATGCTAGCACTTTAAAGTGGTCTGAACAGATCGCACAGTGCAATAGCAGCAACTTGGAGGGTTCAATAATTGTTATATTATTTTGAAATTTGATTTTAAATCTGTACAGAATAAACAAGTCATGCAATATAAATGACAAAAAACTCAGGATTGTTTGGCAGTAAACTAAAATAATATATGATTTATTATTTTCTCTCCTTACTTGAATCCTTGCAGGCTGTGAAAAGGTAATTGTTCCTTGTTCTACATGTGCTGCTTCGATTCCAGTGAAATCATTATTACAGGATTCGGGGAAAAACTGGTCCAACATATCTTCTGTCACTTTACAGATAACTTTCATCTGGAAACAAGAAATATAATATGCAGTTGAAAGTGTAACTGGTTCTGGTGATGGGATGTGTGATTATGGGTAAATCACAATTACCTTGTGTTGTGTTGGACGTAAACAGCATGCACAGTTACTGTACCAGGTACAGCTAAACAATAACTGGATTGATTTTCCTACAAACAGGCAACACATCTAAGGTTTTGACTTTTGCATTGTAAAATGTTTAACGGAAATAAGCCACTTACATTCCTCAAGGTTACACGCAACACACTAGACATCCCCTCTCTCCATTCCTATCTCCGAGTCGACTGCTGACTCCTCGGCCATTAGCTTTGTTCGTATCGTACCGAGCTTCTTCAGCCAATCAGAATAACGCTCAGCATTTTAAAAGAGCGATGTGTCAATGTGAAATTCGCAACAGAAACTCATTCTTTGTCCAAACAAGTATAAGTTGATGAATGTTTATGACATACCAGTACTGAAGTTTTTGAGTGATTTAAATGGTTCAAAGAGAAATGACAGTAAACCAAAACGGAAATGAGAGTCAACCGAAGATGACACATGTCCAGGATGATCGTCAACAATGGACAAAAACCTTGAAAAATCTGTTATTTGATTTTTAAAAACCATCGGTTGAGTATTGGTGCAGTTGCTTTTACTGTCAGTTGGTTGATTGACAAAGAATCTGTGCGCACATTTTCCATAAACATTTCAACAAGAATCTCACACCTGAAGAAAGGTGAGGATTTTTACTGACTTTTGAAAAAAAGAATCCATAACTCTTGGAAAAAGTGATAACAATTGATAAATTGCAGTTTTTTTATTTATGATCTGGAAACTAAGAGTTCCAGTTCACAGAAACAGAAGAAAGCTTGAATTACTAAAACTATGGTGTTTGTGTTTTCATAAATCGCTGGGTGATTTGGCCGAATCAGCAAATCTATCTTGAGGTCGTAATCACACTCTGTGAACGAGTAAGAAGAAAGCGAACCGAGTTGTGGAAAAACAAATCACCCCGGCTCATACCCGAAGCATGGGAAACCTGTGGTGGAACATTCACCTGACCTTGAAACTTGTGAGTTCTTTCCGTTTCCCAAGGTGAAGTGATTACCGAAAGGAATGAGATTGGAAACAGTCGCAAAAGAAAAGGCGACAGAGACCATGAAGCGGTGTATAGGGATCATGGAGGGGAGAATATTGAAGGGGATAGTGTTAAAAGTTGTAAAGAAATAAAAATAAAGACCTCTATATATATATATAGTATTAATCTGGATAATTCTTACACAGGCTTCTCTGTTGTTATAATTATATTACACAGAATCTATGCAAGGGCTGAGCACAACAACCTAATAGTCTCTCATTCACTTTCGCAAACATATTTAAAAACATTAACTTTGTATTAAAATACATTTTCAACAACAAATGCATTAAAATGTTTGATTTTCGGTAGTTTAGCAACAGAATTAATTTAAAATGTTCCAATGTTCCAAACACGGCCTGCAGCACTAGTGGTACGGTAAATTACATAAAACCATTCCAGCTTTTTTATCTTCACAATTATTTAAGAAATGTTTCATAAAAGTTGTGGAAAAATCATGATTAGACCGAAATGTATATGGAGTTATGATTGAGAGAAATGGAGGATGTTAGAAACATATCACAAGAAAAGGAAACCGATCCCCAAAAATACCAACCAGCATTTAAGTTCCTAACTGTCCCAAAGTTTTGTTCCGACAGATCAATTTTTTTACTAAATCAATTAGTGTAATTCCACAATGCTTCACATTTTACTTCAAATTGCAAGTTTGGCTATAAACGTAAAACCAATCAAGTCGAAACCATGACAAATAACATAAAACTGTATTTATTTAAAACTATTTGATTTTTAGAGTTTCTTAAGACTTCTTCAGATACAACTTCTTCCCATTCCCAATATATTTTTTTTATAGGGTGGGCTTTTTAACCATAATTTATAGTTCAATTCCCACAGTTGACTTTGGTGGAGTGCCTTGTTGAATGTGCTTTAGACTATGCAATAGGCCTAATTTTACTTTCTCACTATACTAAAGAATAAAAAAAGTATAGTGATCGCAAAAAAATCGATGTTGAGATTTTTGTGGAGATATCCGTTTTGGAATCCTCTGAGAGTCCAAAATTGGTTTTTTACAAAATGTCTGTCTGTAAGTATACAAAGCTAGAGAGAAAACTATTAGATCGATTTCGGATAAATTTGCACCAAACATGGCAATTAGACCTGTATAGATGCACGAAAAAAGGTTTTGAAAAATTACGAAAAACAACCCCCTTTTATTTGGCCAAAAACCACCAAAAAATCAGTTAATTTTTTTTATAAAAAAACTGCTCTAAAGATTTTGATAAAGTTTGGCTAATTTGTGGCCCTTAATACGTCCCACCAATAATATGACCTTAATATTATTACCCAATTAATATGAATTAATATGACCCTACCATATGCAAAAAACCGCATCTTTCTAAAAATTCTCATTTAGCTAATAATAATAATATTTATTCCTAATTTAATACAATTATAAAGTCACAGTGAATCTGTTTAGTAATTTAAATATGTTTGCAAGAAAGTATGTGCCAGATCCTGGTACCGTTTGTTACACTTGACATGAAGTCATCAATAGTAAACATAAATTTGAAGAAATTTTTATAGTAGGCCTAGCTTTCTTTAGTTATGACAAGATTACTACTTAACATAACTTACTTCACATGTTTCTCTCGGGGCAAGATGAATCCGTTTGAGACATTCTTCACCTTTATTCTTACTTCTATGATAACGAATGGAATGTACACAAAAAGGCTTTGAGATACGAACAGAGACATCTAATTGCACTTGACTGTGGTTGCCAATAATTAAAACCTTTTCCATGGTCAAAGTCTGGTTTTTTGTTCTCATTACTTCACAAGCTTTGCACTATAACACATAACTTTATTAATACCGTTTGCAAGTTTAATAGATTAACAAAGAAACAATAAGATACTTCTTATTACTATAGTTGACAGTGTTAACATAGCTTTTGGATATTTTATGCATTTAACTCAAATTGTAAGATAAGTACAGTGTCAGAACTCCGCTGAGGTTTTTAATGTTTATTGGTGCCCTTGTGCCAATTTTACCTTTACATAAATTTAATGGGCTGTTAATATTGTCTTTAGCACGTTCACTGCTAAGGGCGCACATGTGAGCTTGACACTGAACACCATGAGAAGCGGCTGACGCACAGTGCATTGCATGCCAACCCCCGTATTGGGAGTATTTTCAATACACAGTGCATTGCATGCTTCACTTTCTCACAAACATATTTTAAGCCTATGTGCTATGGACGCACATGTGCGTCCACTTTAAAATATTAGTGATTACTACGTAGAAAGGTTCAAAAATAAAAATAAAGTAATTTCTACCATTTAGGCTATAAATATAAAAAATGAAAGGTCAGCTCCTAGCGTAGGAAATACAAAATTTGCTTAGCAGTGAACGTGTTAACGTGTTCCACCAGATTCAAGTGGTTGAATCAATAACGCTCTAGCATGAGAGGCATTAGATAAATACGTCAATAAGTACAGAAACAAGAAACAATGGTTAAGTTTATTGATATTGTATTGTTCAAAACATGGATATAAACATTGATTACGATTTCACGTTTATACAATACTTTTTTGTCTTCAAACTGCTTGATTTTGTTTTAATGGTCTAGAAACTATACGCAATCAAACAAATTGGTAATGACTTACTGATACAATTGTAACGTATGACATTCAAAACATGGATATAAACATTGATTACAATTTCACGTTTTGTTACGAATTGATGGGGTGTGTGTTAAAAGATACATAGTAGTTATATTCAGTATTAGAGTTAGTATGTTTGGTGTAAAGATATTACTTTGCGTAAGACAGATGGAGGTAAACAAGGAATCACAATAAGGAAGGATGAGCTTGGCAGAAGTGTTTTTGTGTTGTACGGAAGAAGAATGTAGTTTGTCAACACGGAAGTTAGATGGGTTATATAAGCATAACCCTAATCTAGATTCGAGGCCAGTCTGTTAAAGTGTGGGGCCGGGAGCTAGGCCAGTTAGCTAGGGACGTTTGGCCGGGACTTGGCCAAGTATTGGGATTGAGAAGCTAAGGGTTGGAAGCTGGACAGCAAGAGACAAGTCATCACTACGAGAAGTCTACACGAGATTGAAGGACGAAACCGGTTCTGCAATAGAACGAGATTTGAGTGAGTAGCGGAATACCTAGTCTATTGATATCACATTGAGTTTTGAGTCAAAAGATTAACGGGAAAGTTTAAAGTAAATTCAGTACTAGCTTTGTTTACCGAGTTCTTGTTTCAGTCTGTCATACTAAAGTAGTATCTAGTAAAGGAAATGTATGTAGATCATAAGTAAATGCTAATGTATCAAACCATATATATATTTGTGTTATTGTATTGTAAGAGTAAATATAGAGTAATAAGTATTATCACTGAACCACTGAATGGATGCATTGTTATTGATCTGTCTCTTTGTTACTAGCATATTAACTAAACTTAGTGTTTGAACCCGGGTAATAAGGGTAGTTAATTTTACCCCTAACAGTTTATCCAATACTTTTTTGTCTTCGAACTGCTTGATTTTGTTTTAATAATGGTCTAGAAACTTTACGTAATCAAACAAATTGGTAATGGCTTACTGATACAATTGTAACGTATGACATCACAGTTGTGTTGATGTATAAAGTTGCATTGACAGTCGACACTAGAAGGCATTGATGGTTAGGAAACATTGATCATCTGTTAGTGGAACTGAATTAAATATGTTTCGATTTGAATTTTAATTGAATATAATTTTTCTTTTTACAATAATCTAATAATTTTACTATTCATTTTTTTAGTTTTTTATTTTGCCATATTTTGTCGCACAAACTGAAACTGGTTTTGGGAACAATAACTTTAAAAAACATCGCTGCAGATTGAGTTACTACCATGCACCTACTGAAAGACATAGGCTATCTCTTTTGTACGGCCTAGGTAATGCAACTGGTTACCAAATATTTAACTCTATAAATATTTTGACTAAAATTCTATCAATAAAAACTTCCAAACGTAAAAACGTTATAAATTAATTATAAAAAGTATGCTCAGCTCAGAATTAATTAGTTTTGTTATCTTTTGTTGTCTTGAGGTCGACCCTATAGCAGCTAATTTATAAAAAAAATTTCTGATCTTAAAAATGATGATTTTATTATTTTACCGTATTAGATTACTTGAATTTATTTTAGACATTATTTTGTTTATTTCTTTTAAATGAATTTAAAAATTATATTAATCCTTGAATTAAGTTATAAATTTTGATGAGATCTGCCTTACATGTAATGGTACATTTTTTACCGGTGATGTTTTTTAAACAAAGGCCAAGTACAAGGGAAACCAAAATTCCCCGGCCTATACGTTTGATGCGAGAGCGTAAGAAATTTCCCTGCGGTGAGGGAGAAAGGGAAAATCCCCACTCCTAGCGCATGCGCAGATGACGTACCGAGCTAAGGAGGTCACGGCAACCAGAATACAGAGCTGTCTCTTACCGACTCTTGTACAGGTAAGACCTTCTCTAGGCTAAGCACACGGTGCGATACACCTTATAATAATTTGCTATTCTAAACACTTAGAATATTTTTGATTGAGTTACACTACTTGCTACTGCTTGCCGATACTTGCAACGCTTTGGCATGATTGTGTAGTTATACCTAGTTATTATTACAGTACTAACTATTTATAGGTCATGCATGGCCTCTATTGGTATATATTTTAGCTACGTTTACGAAATAGATTACTACACAAGTAATTAAATATTTTAAATTAAAAATATTTTAGATAAATAAAATAAATATTTTTCTAAACCGACGCTAAACTTAGCCTACCTTGAACTGAATTCGAAAGACGGTTCGTAGGCCTAAACCAAATATTTTATAGATCGATTCGAAACCTGGCTTAGATTGAACTGAATTCGAAAGACGGTCGTAAGCCTGCATCGATCGTTCTATTTAAATATTTTTCTAAACCGACACTAAACTTAGCCTACCTTGAACTGCATTCGAAAGACGGTTCGTAGGCCTAAACTAAATATTTTTATAGATCGATTCGAAACCTAGCTTACCTTGAACTGAATTCGAAAGATGGTTCGTAAGCCTGCATCGAACGTTCTATTTAAATATTTTTATAAACCGACACTAAATTCATCCTACCTTGAACTACATTTGAAGGATGGTTCGTAGGCCCCAACTAAATAGTTCTAAGTAGATATTTCTAAAATTAAATAGTTTTCTGTCAAACCAAACCATCGATATTCTATTATTTCCTATCCGACTCGGTAAGCTCAACCCTCACCAGCTACGACGTTTAAGGAAAACAACACACAAAAAGGCGATGATGAAAATAAGTCTGTATTAGTCCTTGTCGACTAAACACAACTAACTGAGCCTTACACCTACACACGCACTCTCTACACACCTACCACAAAACCATCTACTTAGACACCGTTATTAAATCACTTAGACCCCTAGAACGATCCCAGCTAAGGTGCAACTATTCTGGCACCGTTATCGTATCACCAAGAATCGAATTATTGTATCGATTACCGGATTAATCATCACAGACTAGACTACTTATATGTATACTTTTGTTTTAATTCGTGGCACTTAACTTTCACCTTTCATACACAATTTCAGGATACTTTTAGTTTATTCAATACATTGATTGATTTAACAAAATTTTGATTTTAATTAAACACTTCTTAACGCCAATCTTTCTTATACTTGATTTTTATACTTATGATAAAATACACTTTTGGTTATTGTTTACAACTTGTTTAAGAATCTGATATACTCTGATTTGTTTAATAGAATATTTCTTACTTGTTAGTTACCTACTTGATAATTTGAAACAGAATGGGCTTCTCCAATGGACACCACTGTTCGTTTAATTCCCTGTGTTTTTTATTTTAAATACAGAAATTGCTAGTCGACCTTAATTTACATGTGTCTTTCCTTATTGGTGCATAGTCTATATAATGTGTATTCTATCTGTCCCATGAGCCAAAGTATGAACTCAAGGAATAAGTAATTTCTCTTAAGAATATGAAAAGGTCAGCAAAAGTGTATGAGAATGGAATTGTACCTCAATATATGTTGAGACGTAGGTTTGTGTTTTATAATTTACATTAAGGGTCGGCTCTAGTAAAACAGAAAGCAACCTGCGACTCCAGGTGGCGGTAGGTTACACGGACATTGCTCAGCCTAATTCCATTTAAAACCTGCAATTGTTCAAATAGCGTTTTTAAAAAAATACCAAACTCTTGGGGACAAAATTCTTTATCCGAATGGCTTGGTAATTTTTCGCTACAATTGATAGTTACAACGTAAAACAATATTTAAAATCACCCTATAGCGGCGGTAGGTTACACGAACATTCGTCAGCCTAAATCCATTTGAAACCCGCAATTGTTCAAATAGCGTTTTAAAAAAATACCAAACTCTTGGGGACGAAATTGTTCATGCGAATGGCTTTTGGTAGTTTTTCGCTATAGTTAATAGTGACAATATAAAAAAATATTAAAAATCAATGTTTTAAATTGTTAATAAATATTAAACAAAATATTTTTCTTAATTTTGGAAAAGCCACTTGCATGCATATTGACCATAGCTTTAAAATGACATATCGTTCATAATTATCTGATCAAAAATAAAGGAAAAATTTGGATTTTAATTTAACATTGGTCTTATGGAGTGTCAGCTAACATAGCTGACATCTAGAGCCGACCCTTAAGTTATTCTTTTTGTTGGGAGATATGTTGCATTTGGTTAAGTTCTGGTGTTGAGGTTATAATGAGATGGTGATGCCATACAGTTTAATTTGGCCAGACCTTAAAAACTACTTTTAGTTTTTCAGGCATGAGAGGATGTAAAATACTCAAGAATGGCTGATGCATATTTAATGCGGCTTTTACTATCTTAAAAGGACAGAGAATAATTTTGTTGTACTGGAAGACATTATTGTACCAAACAATGTTAGTGGTTCAGTTTAGGGTTATTTTGATAGTTGGGAAGGACTAACCTCGTTGCCTAGAACAGGAATTATCAGCTCTGAATTGTAAATCTCTTCTCTCTGTAAAATTTTGAGCTGAGAGAATTTTGTAAACATCTCTTAAAAATTGGAGATGTTTTTTCAGAGTTATTCTTTTCCAGACCGTAGAGTTTTACAGTTGCAACAAATGAAGTAGTATTAGATATGCAATGCAATTAAACGTGATATAGTAGATTTAAAGAAAGATTTACTTAGCTGGGGAAAACTTAAACAAATCGAAGCTATCCCAAGAAACAAATAATAAGGTAAATATAATTAATGTATATGTGGCCATATCCGATTGCTAATTATATAAATATATAAATATCAAAGTTTTACCTGCCTTAGCAATCTTTATTGGTTGTTTTTGTATGTCTACAGCTGTTTCACCTTTTCTTCAAGCATCGTCAGGACATGTCTCTTTGATGGAAACCAGCGACAGGTGGAAATGTTTGGAAATTACCTTAACAACATTCACCCAAAGTTGAAATTTACAATTGAATTTGAAAACAACCACAGCCTAAATTTTTTGGACCTAACTATTTTCAAGAACAATAACATTCACTCATACAACATTTATAGGAAACCCAGCCAAACAAACCAAACAATACACTCCAGCTCAGACCACCCAATATCCCACAAATTAGCCGCTTACCGCAGTATGATATACAGACTAAATAATGTTCCTTTGAACGAAGTAAACTACCAAATTGAATTAAATACCATCAAGCATATAGCAATAGAAAATGGCTATGATGTGAAAATGATTACCAAATTGAATAATAAATATATAAACAACAAAAAGAATAATAAAACGGAAAAGGACGGGGGACATATAAAAAAGGAACCATATATAATAACGGGATACAACAGAGACATGTATTATCATACCAAATCAATTTTCAAAAAGCAGGGTTACAATATATCATACAGAACTCATAATAATCTTAAATCTTTGGTTCAATTAAGGACCAACACCACCAACAAATTTGATAATACTGGAGTTTACAAGATCAATTATTGTAATGATTGTCAGAAGATTTACATAGGCTAAACAGGACGACCCTTTCGTATAAGATTTAAGGAGCATTTACCTACCAAATCGAATATAAACACCACTAAATC
Source organism: Philaenus spumarius (assembly GCA_018207615.1). NCBI lineage: Eukaryota > Metazoa > Arthropoda > Insecta > Hemiptera > Aphrophoridae > Philaenus > Philaenus spumarius. Next base: position 484,398 of record JAGFPH010000331.1, on the reverse strand, counting down.
CAATTTCGCGGAACATTTAATAGATGAGGACCATTCCTACACAGATATTAACACTAACATGGAAATTTTAAATTATTGCAGTAGGCCATAAATTGGACACTTTAGAGGCATAACACATTTATAACAGTTACAAGTACGACAAAGACAACTTGCTGAATGATCAAACTCAGTTTCATTCCAATATATTATTTGATTTGATTGATAATATTTCCCCCTCCACATTGCCAGCAGCCACTTGTGCACATGTCCTTCAGTTGGATTGATGACATGACACAGGACAGTCACACAGCGCAACAGAACAATGACATATCGTATAAACAAGTGACAGTCATTCAATAAACTTTAATAGTGTCGTAATTTTATATTTGTGTTTTTAAGTGTTTTTAAATGTTAAATGTTAATTGTTTTAATATTATCAAGCGGAATTGGTGATGAAAATGTGTAATAGTTCTTGTCCTGACGATGCCTGAAGAAAAAGTGAAACAGCTGTAGACATACAAAAACAACCAATAAAGATTGCTAAGGCAGGTAAAACTTGATATTTATATATGTAAATATAATATATTAGCTGACCCGTTAGGAGTAGGCCTACTTACCTGATTTATTACATTGATTTAAATAAGTAAATTACGTTTATTTATTTACGTTGGTTTACTTTGAGTGATAGATTACACTTGCACTTGCATAAAGAATGTAAAACATTTAAATAACAGCTGTCATGTTAGTTAAATAAATTGTTAATAGATGGTGCCTTTCATTAGGAACAATATGAAGTATAATATACATTTTTTTTAAATACATTTTTGTAAGGAAAACATGCATTTTAAGATGATTGTCTATTTTTCGTCAATAGCGGGGAACATAAGCTTTAAAATGATGTTTGAATAATTAATTTTGATGAAGAATTAAGGGAATTATCGCTTAGCGCCAAAAAAACCCCAAAAAGAGGTATGTCATAGAATGATTTTCTATCTACAATTATAATAACAAGGTTACCTTAAATGCAACATCACAACTGTCTAAATTGAGAAAACTTATTGTAGGTACTTGCACAGATGCTTCAATGGGTACTTCTAAAGCTTGATAATCAACTCCAATATTTCGATTACAACCTACGGTTGTCCTGAACAATAAACATTAGAGCAAAAAGTAATTAATTTAATTACTATCACCCAACTTCAACATAAATCTTTACTTTTTCAATATTCTCAAAACTACTCAAATAATTTTACTAAAATTTCACAACTTACACATATTAGTATCAGGAATTTTTTTTAGAAAATATTGTGACTATAAACAAAAAGATTTAAATGGGGTAGCTACCCCTATACAATAAAATAAATTGCACTAAATTCGTACAAACTGTAAATCTAAAATTATTTAATGTTATTCTTAATTGATAAGGAATAAAAAAAGATTTGCAATTCGATTACTTAAGTTGTAACAGTACATTTTTCACCGGTGATTTTTTTTTAAACAAAGGCCAATTACAAGGGAAACCGAAATTCCCCGGCCTATACGTTTGATGCGATAGTGTAAGAAATTTCCCTGCGGTGCGGGAGAAAGGGAAAATCCCCACTCCTAGCGCATGCGCACACGACGTACCGAGCTAAGGAGGTCACGACAACCAGAATACAGGGCTGTCTCTCACCGACTCTTGTAAAGGTAAGACCTTCTCTAGGCTAAGCACACGGTGCGATACACCTTATAATAATTTGCTATTCTAAACACTTACAATATTTTTGATTGTGTTACACTACTTGCTACTGCTTGCCGATACTTGCACACTTTGGCACGATTGTGTAGTTATACCTAGTTATTATTACAGTACTAAATATTTATAGGTCACGGCCTCTATTGGTATATACTTTAGCTACGTTTACGAAATAGATTACTACATAAGTGATTACATATTTTAAATTAAAATACTTTAAATTAAAAATATTTTAGATAAATAAAATAAATATTTTCTAAACCGACACTAAACTCAGCCTACCTTGAACTGCATTCGAAAGACGGTTCGTAAGCTTGCTTCGAACGTTCTATTTAAATATTTTTCTAAGCCGACACTAAATTCATCCTACCTTGAACTGCATTCGACGGTTCGTAGGCCCCAACTAAATAGTTCTAAGTAGATATTTCTAAAATTAAATAGTTTTCTGTCAAGCCGAACCATCGATATTCTATTATTTCCTATCCGACCCGGTAAGCTCAACCCTCACCAGCTACGACGTTTAGGGAAAACAACACAAAAAAAGGCGATGATGAAAATAAGTGTGTATTAGTCCTTGTCGACTAAATACAACTAACTGAGCCTTACACCAACCAACACCTACACACGCACTCTCTACACACCTACCACAAAACCATCTACTTAGACACCGTTATTAAATCACTTAGACCCCTGGAACAATCCCAGATGAGCTGCAACTATTTTGGCACCGTTATCGTATAAATGTTTACTGGCTGTATCACCAAGAATCGAATTATTGTATCGATTACCGGAGTACATCATCACAAAGTCAAAGGGATGGAATGGGATAACCACCCATAAAATTAAATCAAACAATAGCAAAGCATTACCAGGTCTAATAGTTTGTTATATACTTCTTTACAGATTATTTTTCATTTGACTTGTTGAAAACATTTGAGTAAAGTTGTATTTTGTTGTTTAATTTGACGTATTTTTGTTCATTTTATGAAGTGAGTAATTATTTTAATTGTTCAATACATCTTCTCTGTTGATACCAGTGCCCGTGTGGGTTTATTTTTCTCTTTAATTCAAGTAAAAAGTATAGAGAAAACAAATATGATTTGATTATTCAGTCTGAAATGAAGAATCATATTTAACCAATGTTAGTTGGAGTGCAATCAGCTGTTTTAGAAACTTTTCTAAGGTCATAAATGAACACTTTAGACACAGTTGTAGGAAAACTATCTAAGGCATTAGCCTCTATAAAAATTATGATAATTTAATAACTTATAATTAATTGCTATTTCTATTTAAAAAATGCTCCTTTAGACATTCTAATAATGACTATAGAAAAAAAATGATCAAAGGTAAAATTAGGCTACGTGACTTACAGATCAGTATATACATGTCCTACTATAGTGCCTCTGAAAGAAGTTGTCAAATTGTCAGAGCCTACATCGATGTGCTGATTTCTAGGATTGAACTTGACTTCTAAAGCTTCAGTGGTCCAAGGTTTTACTGTCATATAAGATTTCATCATCTGAAAACAAGCAATTTAATATTCTGAGAATACTTAATTTGTTTTGTATACAAAATGTATTTGTACTTCTGTTTTAACAAATAAATATGCTAGCTACGAGAGTTGATTTATACTCTTGCAAGTTGTGCATTACTTTCTCTTTACACAAATGGTGGCAAATAATGTCCGGACAGTTGTAAAATGTGAACAATCTACCATTAGAAACTAACTTCAAAAACAGAACTCTTGTTAATGTTTTTTGTAACACAATTTTAATTGTTGTTATAATATCTTAAGAGTGATTACAAAGTATGAAAATGGCTATAAATTCCATAAGTGAGAGGTGGGATGGTGAATTTCATCAATTCCCTTTTGTAACAGTCTTGTCATTCCCTATCTCAACTTGATTATTTCTTACTGATTCTCTTAAAGGTAGTATTTCTGTGGCACTGTTGAAGTTCATTATCGAAAGTAAAGTAAAGATGTGTGTTGTGCAGTGAATTCAAAGTACTTTGTGTACAGGGAAATATTAAAGTTGTCATTATATTTCCTGAGGAAGCGTGTAAGCAGGTAAATTATTACAAAATGAAAGTAATTATAATATATTAGGTATATTCTTGCATTTTCGTTTATTTTTTCTAGTACGTACAATATTAATTTAAAAAGAAAAAAACTAATGAATCAAGAAAGTTCTAATCAATTTGGTCTTGTGTAAAAGAATCGACTTGTACAAAATAGAATTTTGAGTTTTCATCTAGATTATGGGTGTAAAGAGTGGCCAAAACAATTAATTGTAAATATGTGTACAATATTAGTAGTCTAAAGATGTACTAAGGTAATTTCAAAGATACCTACATTTTTAAGCAACCTACCTCAAAAATAGAATTACAATAATTTCCTCGATCTGGTGTTAAATTCAAAACAAAAGGTATTGCTGAAATGAAATTGTCGACCAGAATTAAACCAAAAGGTTGACTTTGGAATGGAGTGTTCACAAACATTTGCCAGGAAATATATATAGGTACACAGCTGTTGTTTCGAACTCGTAATGTTTCACTTTTATCTTTTGTATCTAAATAAAATAAAGTGCCAAACCTGAAAAATACAAACTTGTGTATATTTTATCTTATATTTTGTATAAAAATAAATTCGAATTTTTGACTTTATCTACAATCTATTCATACTAATGTTAGAATAAAAGTTCCTGAGATTATTAATTGTGCCCCCAAAGCAGAGCATTCAAGGCACGTTGTGCCCCCTCTCCATGAGTTGAGTAGCGATCAATACCCCGGCTTGATTTTGCACAATAACATTTTTAAACAAACTTAAAACTTTTAAACACAATTTTTTGTTAAAGAATCTAATTCATATTACCAGATATAACCCACCTTATTTTTGTTTGTTCGATGGATACAGGAATTTCATTACAAGAAACATGAATAGCCAATGAGAACACAGGCAATTTTTCTATTTTTATTTCAACCGAGTCTTCATAATCTCCCCAAGCAAGAGCATACACAGTTACTTTGAAGCAAATACAACCTTTAGGAGGGAGTACTGCTGTAGTTGGCTCCACAGTTATTGATAATCCCTTTTCCTTATCAGTGCCGAGGAACCATTCATCTAAAAATATCGGTGAAATCAATGGTAATGAGGAACTATTTACACTAGCTGTATCGCATATCTACATATATAACAAAAATAAAAATTTCACCTATGTACTTGGTTTCTATAACACACCTGAATTTTGTAAATTCATTATTTTAAAAATTGTAATTTTTGTAAATTTTCATTATTCACCAAATTCTGAATAAAATAAATAGTTAGTCCTTTTATGGTAGCACTACAGTTGATAATTTTATTTATTCAAATTATCTCCTGAAACTTAACCTTAGGTATAGATTTAAACAATTTTTGACCAATTATTTATATTAATAATGGTGGTCAAATTTAAATGACTAAATATAGAACAGACGTTCGTACAGACGTATTCAGAAATTATCATAAAAACACTTTTAAGATATACGTACTTATTTAAGTTTATAATTTAGTTATGACGTAACTTTCACACACAAGTTATAGTCCACTGAATTAAATTAACATATTATTGATTGTCTTTATTGTGCTTTGTCTATATCCGACTGACACATAGAACCAACATGGAGCAAAAACTACTTTAGATACAATAATATTTACCTGCTTCTGGAACCTGGTACACTTTCTTCTGAATAGTTGTTATAATAGATTCTGAGGGATAAATAGGGTCCATTCTTCCAAACTGAACCACACGGCAACTGATGCTGCTTTCTATTTCGGTTTCATTGAATAAGTATACATTCTGTGACACCACTAGAAAATACACATTTTGTAAAAATTCTATATTAATTCACTAATAACAAATATAAATATATTTCTCCGAATAGTTAATTCCATTTAATCTGATGCCCATTGGACCGAACCCCAGTCAAATAAACAAATAAAATGTAAGAAAAAACTCATGCCATGAAAAAAACATTAAAGTCCATATGTTTTAGTTGCTGAGAGGTACGTGCACAACTGATACATTTTTTTTTAAACATTACAAAGAAAAGGGTTACACGATGAATTTAATGTTATAAAATAATTATAGTAGAAAAAAGTAGCAAGAATTGAAAATATTGAGTTTTATCTTTTATAAATTTAAATCACATAAACTTCACCATAACATAACTTATCCAGTTGTATAACATTATAGTTGTTTAGTAAACTTGGATGAATTATTTTTATCAAGTGTTGTTTGATCTTCCTCATAGATTAAGAAGGCTCAGCAAAATAATCAGGAGAAAGGAAAGCTGAATAATGTATAATATATATAATACATTACTGCTGAGTGCAATCTATAATAATATTACAAAGAGGTAAAATTTGTTTGTTTGTATGGTGGGGGAACTACTGAACCAATTGAAAAAATAGTTTTACTAATAAAAAGCAAATCTATCCCCAAGTAGCATAGGCTATCATTCATTTTGATAAAAACATTTTTTATTTCAATATTTGTAAATTTAGTCGGAAAAAATCTTAGGTTAGGCCTAGACTGATGAACCAACACATGTGTTTACATTTATCACCATAGCAACCAATTGAATAAAATAACAGATAAAACAGCTGTTTGCTCCAATATTTTAACAGCTGATTTCAAACTTTAAAGCAATTATTTGTAATAATATATAGTAATAAAATAAAATATTACCATTTTTTATATACTCCGTCATGTGGCTTCTTCTTCGTCTTTTTAATTAGACGCGTTTCGAGGTCGAAACCCCATCTTCATCAGTATTTCTTTCCGTAGAGTTTGTCAAACATTAAATAAACACTTAAATAAAACAAAAAACATTACACACGCACACACAAGTTTTTACATTTATAAAAAGTCTGTAGGTGCACACCTACAGGTAATATTTTATTTTATTACTATATATTATTAGACAGTGGCTTGGACACCAAAACAATGAACAATTATTTGTATTTCTAACTTTTAGGTTAGGTTTTTATTAAAGTGTAGACCTGAGCCTTGCTGGTTGTTTTAACCTTTATTATAACTGCTGTTACAAAATGTACGAAATAATTTGATTTGAACATTTAACATTATTTACCGCCTTAGCTTTGGGGTTATTATTAATCCTACACCTTTATTATGAAGAAAACATAACATGAATATGTGTATAGAAGGTTCCAACGGGGTATTTCATTAACTTCCCCTAGTATTTCATAAAGTTAATGCTATGCTTTGGTAGTCAGAATAATAAATACTAAATAGTGTATACTATTTTATAAAATGAAAAATCTGTTTACACTGTTTGACCGGTACATCAAGAAAAGTCAAAGCTTGTGGGTTATCCGAGACATTTTCTAATTCATCTGTACTACTTTCACCTTCGATTCTACTTTCATCTTGACTTCTTTTCTCTTCAAACCAAATCTGATTGAAGTCACTGTAAGATAAATAAGCACACTTTGAAATGACAGTAATAAAACTTTAAACATGATATGCCCTTTAGTAAAGTTGTGTACCTCTCTAATTCACTATCTTCCATCATCGGACGAGTGTATTTACCTCCTACAATTGGCCAGTTTAAGTATGGTTCACTAGACACAATCGATGCTTTGTCAAAATCCTGTAAAACAGAAGCTATTCATACAATTCATAAAATAAAATAATTATTTTTGGAATTATTGTTAATAATTACACATAAATTTACATGTTCAATTATAATTACATTATTAATTGGTGAAAAAAGTAAAACCCAACCCATCTCTAAATAATTACTATATTTTCTAACAAAACTTACAAACAGAAAACGCCTCGGAAAAAGATTCCTAGGATAAGTAGTTTTTTTAGTGTTGCTTCTGCACCTGAACCAGTCCAATCCTCTCCATCTACACAGTACAGAACACTGTTTAACCTAAGTTCATAGCTGGTGGATAATTTAAAGACTCTCTGAAGAAGAGTTAAGGGGATATCCCTCCCAAACCAAAACTGGCAAGTCAAGAACTGATGTTGAAGTCATGGGTGGGAGTTGTGGGCCGCTTCGTCATAGAGTGTACAGGGCGCTGTAGACTTTTAAATCAGCTCTGGTCTCGATGCTTTTTATGTCTGAATGATCAGGCTCCCATTAAAGGAAGACATTCATTACTTTGAAACAGTTTCACACAAAACTGATTCACAAAGTGATTGTTTCCACACACTGCCTACTGAGTAGCTTGGTTCTTTCAGACCTAGTGGCCTTGAATATATTCTCTGCATAGGTCCAATAGTACCTCTAGCGCCTGTACTTCATTTTGGAGCTGTCAGTATACTATTCATGAGCGCCATTTTTACTACGCATCCACAAATTTTCAATCTATTCAAGTTCTGAGAAGAATTATATACAATAAACTTACTTTAATCCACTACGTTCGGGATTTGCATGCCGGATTATAAAATGTGCCGAAGAAATTAGAACTAAACAAAAAATTATAATACAAAATTATTTTAATTCTTAAATACATAACAGGAAAAATAATTATATAAAGTAGATATAGCAAATCCAATCATTCCACGAAATTAAAGTAATATTTTGAATGGTAAGAGGAACAAGAAGGCTGATCCATCTTACATAAATCTCTAAGGTCCATGTGTTCTTAGTTTTCTCTTAACGATTTTTTATAAAGTCATTTCGAATAATGAGGAGTTCAGAAAATTTACAAATACAATTTAACCTCATAAACAACCCTAAAACACACTTTGTACAGCTGAATAAGTTGATAATAACCTTTATTAAAATGGCGGAAATTGAATGTGAAACATTCAAAGGCATAGTGAGAAGGATGTCACACCAAGACGGACTGACTGCTGCCCTCCATGCATGCTGTTAAATCTAAACTACCGCTCACTTCTTCCGATCGCATATGAACTTGTTCAAGACATAATTGCTTGTTTTGTAATCAATCGTTGGATTATCAAGCATGCCAAATCATATAATGCTGAATTGAACGTTTACTGTATTTATGAGCAAAGTTTTGTAATGTGTAGGTAACAACATATTATAACAATAAACCTGTAATCTCTATAAGGTTAAACACATTCAGTACTAACGTATCATTTAATTTTAAAAACTTACTGTTAACGAAGACATCGTTTCTTTAATTTCTTGGGACTCTTCAAATTTTTGAATGGAATGAAAACTGTCTTCTGTACACTCATCAAAGGAGTCTTTCCACGACAAGGAGCAAGCTGCTGTGTTGGACAAGCTTCTGCGAGAGTTACCAGACATTGAAATTCTACACAAATAAACAATCCAAAAATAATTACTTCACTATATGTTTTCATATGTATTACAAGATGGAAAGAAATTATACCTCAACACAACTATAAAATCAATTCTTTCGATTTTACAAACTAATAAATAACAGACACAGTACAAAGATTTCTCACCAAAACTGACCCCAATAAAATTAACCCCAATAAAATCATCAAACTAATAAATAAACTTGTTATGATAATTTTAGCTGAAGGGTTCAGAACTAAACACTGTTTTTAATTTAAAATTTAGAATGCCTCTTTTATAATGTATAAAGTAGAATTATATCAGAGCCCACTAAAGAATACTGTTGAGGGACGGGCTTGTGTACACCGAGACCTTGAACGCTCCAATCGCCGTAGTGCGACGTTGTCACATTCTTCCCACGCTTCTAACTGACTGCGACTGACTCAACGCATTTATAATTCTTTAAACTGTGCGATCAAGCCTCGAGCGGTAAATACCAGGAGTGTTCGAGGCTAGTAGATATGGCAACGCTGCGCGCTCATCCTATTGGCTGCCTCGCAACGGTATTCTTTAATGGGCTTTGATATAGGCCTACATTTAAAATAGACTTGGTTCATAATTTTGATTTTTTTGTCCCGGCTAACTAGAAAATGAAATAAAGAAGAACTGAAAAAACAATTTCTTACAAGACAATAAATGTTTATTAACCCTTTGCACACGGATGGCCAGTACTGCTGGCCATACGATAATCTCAGTCAGCTCTGAATATTTATCGAATTAAACATTATCACAGCTCGGATGGCCAGCCTGACTGGCCGCTTACGATACTGTTGTCAGCTCTGCCGCCAACTTGACCTTGTGGCGTCAACAGCTCTGAATTATTTTTCACTACAATCTCAAATGTTGTTAGTGGGTATTTATTTCCTGTTTAACAAAATCTTGGGCTTTCAGTATGTTAACTCTTTTATTTCACCACACAAAAAAGTTGTTAAATTATTGGTGAGTTTTTAGTTTAGCTGTAAATATAAAGTTGTAATATATTTTAATGAACAAAATAAACCATTGTATACAACTTATCTAACAACATTTTTGGTAATTTAAAATAAAACAAAATCAAGTACTTGTTAACAAAACACACTTAAAAGCAATAATAAACTAATTAACTCTTGTTCTAATAAATTACTTCAAAATTTAAAAACATTAGCCTAGACCAGCGCAACGTAAAACTAAACTGCTGGTAAGGTTCTGATACGTTTTGATACGACACAGACCAGAAAAAAAGCGGGAATTAATTAGTTTAAGATTTAAACTCTGGATTTCAGCACAACCCAGACAAAATAAAACTACTAAAAATAAATTAATGCAGATCATTTGTGTGGCCAGTCCTGCTGGAAATCCGGGTGTTCAAGGGATTTAACTTGTCCAATACTGCTGGCCATCCGATCTGAGAGGAACGTAACTTGCATCAACAATTCATACTTGACAAAGAAATGGCTGTGGCCAGCACTACTTGCCATCCGAGCCTAGAGTGCTAAGGGCTAAATTAATAAATCTAAAATTCGCAAATTATTAAAAGGATAGTTATTATAATTAACATTGAATTTAATTTCTGAATTCAGATTTTTTTGAATGTAAGGACATAGAAATGGGATCATTAAACAAACAGGATTATTAAAACTGATGATCAACGGATGAATTATTTGGGCAATAATGAGAATCTAGTTACAATTAGAAATATGATGAAACTGTTTACGGGTGGTTGTTAATTAATAGTTTAAGAAGTCGTTTAAGAGCTCTTTATTGCACTGACAGTTTTGAGTTATGATTGTATTCACTGATGAAATATGAAAGATAGAGTCACTGGATACTTTTGAAGTTAACTTGGAGGTATTGCTTATCGAATGTAGGGATCAATTTGGAGTTTTAATAGATTGCTGGTTAGTGAGTTTGGGTATTTAGCAATGTTGGAAGAAATGTATTGGTAACTTACTTGGCTGCTGTAGATTAATACTTAGCTGACCCTACAGGGGTCGTTTCAATAATAGTTACGAGTGGGGTTGCACATGGTAGATTCCACCATGTTTAGTAAATAATTATAATAATCACTTCTAAAAACATAATTTATTGACTAAAATGTTTCATACTTCTACCGTTGTTTGATTAGATTCAGTTAAATTCAAAGTCACAGCCATTTTTGTAGTGTAATATTAAATACATTTATAAGAACCTAATTTTTAATTCTTTTTTAGCTTTTACAAATACCGGTACTATTCAATAGTAATAAAATAAACTTTATGAAAAGACATTTTTTTTAAATTTTACATAAAATAAACATTTGCTTAAAAATGACTATACAGGCTCAGCGTGGGAAGGGTTAAATAATGTGTTGTCTCAAACTTACTCTGTTTGAGGCCAAATAACACGCATGTGGTCTTTCTTAGCACACCACTGAAATACCACTTGTAAACCTTCAACATTTCCATTAATCTGAAGTAGAAGAGGATAATTTTGTAGCTCAACAAAGCATGGCACAAAGAAGTCAACTAATGGGCCCTAAACAAGAGAACAAAATAACGTCGCTTTGTCAGTTTGAATTTAGTTTATAAGTTTTACCTTTAACTCTAGGCTTATGTTTGCTAATTAGTTTTTATGTTTTTACAATGAGTGTTGATACATGCTCTCTAAACATCATATGTAATAGAATTAATTATACAAATAATTCGCAACATGCATTTAAAGTTTCCGATGTTATTAAGAGTTAACTAATTCTACTTTATTTTAATTTACCTCTAGAAAATGTTTTTTTCAAAATATTTGGTAACTTGTAAACATTTAAATATTCTCAGTTCAATATCAAGTATTATTAATCAAATCAGAATCTGCAACATCATTGAACACAATACGTTGGAGAAGATTGACAATAGTTTTAAACCGTTAGAAATGATCTTGCTGGATATTTCTTTGAAAAGAAACAAATAAATGTGTTCACTAAAACGAGATCTTTGTGAGAGTAATAAATTCCTATAAAATCGAATTCCATACATATACGTACGTACGTGAGTAACAATATAATATAACAGCTGATTTCAACCATCGTCTGTATTACTAAAACAAAACCTATCGTAGATTATACTTTGGGGTTATGTTAACAACTTCAATCAATATAAAGTCTTAAGAAGTTTATTTTCTTAAAATATGAGTTACAGAACTGACGTAGGCTATAATGTTACAAGATTTGCTTTGAGGTTATAAAATGAATATAAATACAACCTTTTATTGTCAATACATTCGTTTATTTGCCGGAAGGAAGTTACCGCAACAAGCATCTGGTGAAAAGGATACCGGGTCTGTCAGAAAGAAGCAAGGATTAGATACAACAGCTAGGCACTATAGTTGTGTTGTTGCTACCTGCCAGTTGCGTTCATCCGTTTTTCCCCTCCGTTTTCGTTATGTCGAACGAATTTTTTTTCTCGATCTTTTTTCAAGACGATGCGGTACCAACGGACAGACTGCAGGATGACAAAACGGACAGTTTGAACAACCTATCCTTTCCCTTACGTTTTCAGAAGAAAACAGAATCATAATGCAACGGAGTGTAAACCTACACTAAGGCTAGGTCAAGAGCAGTTGCCGCGTCTACTTGTGATATGAGTTCAGTTTGAGCGTTCACCTCCTCCTTGCTTTCCTCCGAGCCGATCAACGGTGTATAGCACTGACACTAGCAGATGTCCCCGCACTTAATTTACGCCTTAACAAGTCGATACGTAGATATTATTCATGAAATCCGCCTATTCCGAATTGCCGCTAAACCGAACAACGTTCGGTCCCAATTAGTTTGGAATAGTGGGACTCTACTGTAAATAACAAATTTTAACATAGGCCTACAGTTTTAGAATCGCTATAATTGCACACATTTACCCAGTTAAAAACCCCCGTCAGCATAGGTAGGCCTAGATTAATCTGCCTGTGATTTTTTACGGGGCTTACTAGTGGTTTACACAATGAGGGGCTCCATGGTATGCAGTATTAGACAAATGGACAGGTAATAAAAAACAGTTGTTGAGATATAAAACTATATTAAGTTTTGCAGACATTGAATGTACGCAATGTCCACGAATAATTATCACCGCTGTCTACAATGATGTCTTGAATTTAGATCTACAATACATAAAATACTAAATATATCTTGATATAAACTAGCTAACCTCTTTCACTGGTGTCATAGAAAGTACAAAAGTCTCTTCCCCGCCAGCTTCAATAACAGCACCTTTAGGTTCAGGCTGTATCAACAGGTTATGTAGATTTCCCACAGGATGACCCCAACAGACACCGGTTGGTAACATTGAATGGTTGCGAACCTTTATTTCCAACGATACAGTCACGTCTAAATAGAGTTTATCGTACGCACGAGACATAAATTCTAAGCTGACATCGGTTGTGAGTACATCACCCAATATTTGTATGTAAAAAGCATCGTTTCCAACAACCCACTCGAGCAAAGAGCAATGGATTCCAGTAATCTATAACAACAAGGGTACATTTGCAATTCATAAAGTATCCTATCCTTCAAGAACTTATCAATGAAATTAAAAACCTTAAGGGTAAAAAAGCCCATAGGTGAGCCTCTTATCATGAGTGAGGTTCTAAAATAACTACCAAAGAAAGCACTCAACAAATTTTGTAGTCACAAATATTAATTGTCAGTTTAAAAAAATAAATATTAAAATATTTCTTGTAACAGTTTAGGGGCCTACTTTAAATATTACTGCAATATTATTTTACTGAAATAGTTAGACAAAGCTATTTAAAATTTGTTAAACTGAACATGAGTCTTTAATTTTGTTTAATGTAGATGAATGTAGAATATTTGTGTAAACAGTTTGGACGTTTTATTTCATACTTTATTATATTATTATTTTCTGTACATACGAGAAACTATTCGACGGACTTCACAAAAAATTTATTTCACAGTTTATCCATATTAATACCAGGAGTGTTTAGACATTACAATTACTACCGTCTAAGGGGTTGGGAGTTCCTACCCCTATACAAAAAATATAAATTTAACTAACTTCCTTTCAAGCTATAAAAAGGTAAAATTGTGTAATGTTATTCTTAAGTGATATAAAAACCATTTGCATTTCGATTACTTAAGTTAGAGGGATGAAATGGGATAAATAACCTTAAAATTAAACGATAATTAAAGTGGAATAGTACCTATGCAAAATAAATTAACGCGTGACCGCCTGTCCTGATCACAAGTCACTTCAAAATAATTTTTTTAATACACTCACTACATTATGTTTGTTAATTTAAACTAAGTTTTAAAAAAACATTTTTACAGTAGAACCACTCTCAATCGGCCTCGGATCAACCGGCCTATCCCATGGAACAACAGAGTTTATTTCTTCTTACAGATTATATTACTGTAACTGGCCGAAGCCTCAAACATTGATTGTTTGACGGACATTTCCTGGAAAATAAAGCTGGGTGACGCAACTTTAGGTGTGCAATGTGTTAGTGTTGTGGCAGGAGGGGTAGCATGGGTTTGATTCCCCTCTTGCATCCGCGGATTTTTTCTTAGAATTAATTGACAAAGCGGCATCCTTTGTTTCTTCTTCTTCTTCTGTTGCTTCGTCAGAACCTTTACTGAATTTTGTGGAAGCAAAATATGTAATATTTGTAATATGTTGAGCAGCAATAACATTCAACGGCATTAGACGTGATGAACGTACGAAAATGGAGAGACTTGGCTTTAAAAAAATCTTTGAAAGTTAAAGAACAGAAAAAATAACTGATTTTTTTAAAACAATATTTACAGTATATGAAAATTTGGTTTTCAAATTTTATGTAAGTTTAAAATGTTTAATTTGTTTATGTAGTTTGGTTCTGTATGTTGTACATACAATAAAATGGGATGCATTAACATCTTATTTATTTATGAAATACGTAGGTTATTTTTTACAAAAATCAATTTTTTACGGTTAAGAGGGGTTCTACTGTATATACTAAAATCAAGCGTTGATAGTGAAGCATTGATGGGTCCACTAGTCTATAATAAAAAGTGAAAAAGACCCACTACTGTATTCTAAATGAAATGAAATTAGTGTATTTTTCAGTTGTAAGCCAAGTGGAAGTACTTACATCAGTTTTATTCAGAACGTATTCACCGTACACACAGCATCCTTCATGGCAGAAAAGTCCCTTCTTCTTAACTAAGGATGGTTTTCCATCCAACTTTTTCAATATTTCTTCTTTTGTATATTCTAGTTCTTCCATTGTCCAAAATGCCTTGCACATAATATGAGACAGTCAACATTTATTTTTGTATCGGAAAAACAATTTCATTCATAAAATTTATTGAACCTATATTACTTCAATTCACTTTAAAAATATCTTTTCTTGTTTTGTATACAACTTTCACATTAATTAAGTAACTTTCACTCGATTAATTAAATAATAGTTTTTAAGTTTTGGAATGGTAGAGCAGAATTTATAACTTAAGAGTAAACTATGTAGGCTAATAGTGATTTTCCCCCAAATTTACAGAAATACCCCACACGGTACCCCGCATATATAGATTTATACAATTTACTTTATTTCATTTTGTGTTGTGAAGTTTTTAATATTTGAGTAGCCTAGAAGTACAGGAGAGAGGATTTTCTGTACAGATTATAATTATTGTTACTCTATGTTCTTTGAAAACAAAGTAGGATGCACAGTCAATGGTACTACGAACGTAAAGGTATTAAAAAGGCATTTGAAAAGTGACCACATCCGCTTTTGACACAAAAACATGGAGGTGCCCGGTTTTGATCCCAAAATCAATCAAATATCCATGTTTGATACCAAGAAACTTTTTAACAATGTCCATGTGAAAAGTTGGATGGCCATTTCCTGGGCTTATCTGGAGTAACCTCTTCAATACTTTTCTCCATAATTAATATTCTACTCAACAAATTAACTGAATATTATTAACTATATTTTACATCACCAAAACACATAGCACAGCTTAAGTTTGCTTAAGACCGTAAACAAACCCACACTGTCATGGCGGATGGTGTCAACCGAGCACTCTGATTGGTTGTAAGTGTAAATGTCCGTGCTTGTCCGGGTTTTTAAACTAAACCCATATTTCAACATTAAAAACTAAATATATTAGTTCATAGTGATGTAGAGCATGCAAAAATTGACCAGAATCAGTTCTTAAACCAATTTAGAAAAAATAAAAATAGTCGATGTCCATCTTTGATACTAGGCTACTCATTTGATTGTTTTATTATTAGGCCTACAGTTTTTCTTTATTGGTGTTTTATTTCACACCCAAAATGTATAGTTATTTGTTAGTTTTAAGATTATGGTGCCAAATCTTTTCCCCTTAGCAAATAATTTTAAGGGAATAGTTTGATTTCTGTTGTAAAATGTTTAGTCATATCTGTAATAACTGTTTGTCATCTATTTTATTTGTTTGTATTTTTTTTTCATTAAATCATTTTCATTACCGTTAATTCATTTTCCTTTTGTTTTCGTTTTACGTTATGTCTAGGCTTACCAGGGGATGATGACCTAATCGGTTTGTCACCAGTTACAAAAACAAAATAAAATTACAGAAGCAATGCTGGATATTCGTTTAAGCTCTCAATAATAATCAAATTATGGATTTAATAACTTCAAGTTACACACAGTGCCGTTTTGTCAAAAACACACAAGTAATTTAGCCCGCTAAAATTAAAACACAAGCAATTTACACAAACAACAATTCAAATCAACCTTGTGATGTGCCCAACTGAATATGGTCAAACAGCTGTTTTTCAATACACCCAATGGCCTCATTACAGTTTGTTAAAAGATGCTGTCAGCAGG
Organism: Philaenus spumarius; assembly: GCA_018207615.1. Lineage (NCBI taxonomy): Eukaryota > Metazoa > Arthropoda > Insecta > Hemiptera > Aphrophoridae > Philaenus > Philaenus spumarius. The sequence goes on along the minus strand of JAGFPH010000331.1, from coordinate 467,537 downwards.
TTTTTTTTAAACTATGTTGCGAACACTGATTTTAATTGACAACACTTATTTCGTTCTTAAAAGTGATTTAGTGAAAGTGGAACAGTAATAAGTTTAATAATGTTATATTGTTTGATAGAAGAAAATTTCTAACCATCTTTCAACATCATCTAAGAGTTTAGGATCCCTTTTAATAGGTTTAAAAGTGTCAGCACAAATGTTCATTCGGGAATCATTTTGTTCAGGTTTTAACAAAGAATGAGTTTCTGTGGAGAATATTCCGAGCATCACAAGAAATTTCACACTAACACATTGCTCTTTTAAAGCAAAAGCATTTTTCCAAGGGATGAACAAAGGGATGAAACCAACTGACAACTGCGGGGTCGGGAGTAGGAATGGAGAGAGGGAATATCACGTGTCTGAACTGTGCAGTGTTTGACTCGCTGCATGTCTGTAGGAAAATCAGTCCGGTTAATTAATTTTACCCTTTCCCTCGTACACATAAAGAAAAGTGTGTTATTAGCGAATTTCCATAGGAAAAATGAGCTATTGCAGTGGCCCTTATGGTAAGACGCAAGGTCGGGAGTAGCAAATGAGCATCGATCATGGTCCCCAGAACACGTTTTCGGGTGTCATTGAAAATCACATATGTATATATGTGTTCGCACTCTAGCAGCCGCATTTTAAGTCCAATTTGGTACACATGTTGGTTGTCTATGTTGCTCGGATGAGTTCGTTAGCCAAAAAAATCGACCAACCGGAAGCACATTTTTTGACCGGAAGTAACTATTTTTTAAAATTTTTCCTACGAGAATAAATTATTTTTAGAGATGTTTCTATAAATATAAATGTAGGATGTTATTCTGCACATTTTGTTTTTTTACGCGACCTTATAGCTCGATTGGTTCCCCCCAAATCGTTCAAAACGTAAAATACCATAAAAGTACCCGGTCCAAAGCCACGTGGGGGATTTTACCTTGGATTTTATCTTCTTATCCGAGGCCGATGGGCGAGGTTTTTACACTGCAAGCGAAGCGAAGCTCATAATGGAGATTTTACCCAACGGCAGAGTTTGTACTCTGCGAGCAAAGCGAATCAGTCCATAATCCGAGGCCACAAGATCGAGAGGCAAACTCTCGAAAGGTTTAAAGCATAAAATAAAGTGCTACATCAAAATCACATGCATCCTTATGAGTAATAGCATTATATTTTTTAAATGGTTTTATTTTAATTCCAACCTGTTGTTTGTAATAGCTTTTGACATCAACCGCTTTATAAGGTTTAACGTATTGTTTCACAATACCAAAATCGAGACAAGGGTTATCACTTGTTAGGTAGCCTGGTGAACATTTTCCTTTAACCAAAAAATCTAAAACCATTTCTCCTCCATTAACAGTGCATCTACAGAACAAACCATAAAATGCATCCAGATTAAGAAATCATTAACAAAATGTTTGGATAAAACTTTAAACACTATTCTTGACAGTGAAACATCTTTATAAAACATTATTCTAAGCATGCGTTAAATATTTAAACTTTAGTAAATAAATTGATTTTAGTTCAGTGTGTGAATAATTAGTTTTATATAACAAAGCTAGCGCACTCTGCTTCTCATTAAAAATATTTTTGCAACCATCAAACAAAATTAAATGATTCATTATAAATAGATTTGTTAAACAAAATATATATGAATATAAACAAGATATCTAAAAATAATTTTAGTAATCAAAAAATTTATTCAGAATGGCAATTAAAATTTCGCAATAATCTCCGTCATCTTCCCATTCAAGAACATGTAGCATATTTAATATTATATTTTTATTCATTTACTTGAACACGAAAAACTTCTAAGGTTTTTATTTCTATTTTCAGGCCCGAAGGTGATCAAACTTAGTATTTCTTGCTAATAATGGTGTTCTCATTTCACATCATATTATTTTGATATACCTTTATAGTATACAGTCTATAAAGATGAAATTCTGAGTAAAAGTTTGGTTCTCATAGGAACATTACAGGAAAAAATGAGTGTTTATAACGACGAAATCGGTTATAGTAACACTGGTTTAGTCATTTTCTGGAATTAAAATTCGTTCCGCAGGAGGTAGGAAGTTTATAAAGACCGGCGGGAAGTAAATAAACATTGGTTTGTCCGAGGGAGGGGTTCTCTCAAGATATGGTTACAAGACCTATAGATAAGTTCGCAAAGAATTCGGAAGATGGTCGAGTGTTTAGTAGTTATTATTCCCACAGTTCTGGTTCTGAGTGAGTCATTGCACTGCAATGAATGCCGTGTCAACAGTGAGTTCGTTCTTCTTATTTGAGGAAAGCAACAACATGTTAAAGAAGCTATGATCATCTTAGAAAAAACAATTGAGA
>JAGFPH010000331.1:398943-450317 GCA_018207615.1 Philaenus spumarius | reverse complement strand
AGAATATGGTCACTACAATCAACAAGATTGAAATGGGGTAACTACACTTATACAATCAAAATAAATTGCACTTACTTCCTATAAGCTATAAAGCTACATTTGTCTAATATTATTCTCAAGTGATATAAAAAAACCATTTACAATTTGATTACTTAAGTGAAAGCAATGAAGTGGGATAAATGCCCTTAAAATTATAATTTAAAAAAAAACTTAAATTACTGGTTTTAAATTGAAATAAAGTAATTATGGCCTAGAAATTATCTCTGTATATACAAATAAATGTTTGTTTGTTTTTCATCTATAAATTTAAAAACTATTAGACCGATTTCATTAAAAAATGTTATACTTTTTCCATATTAATTCCAGGAGTGTTTGGACATTACAATTACTACAGTCTAAGGGGTTGAAATGAGGGTGCTACCCTATACAATAAATATAAATTGAACTAATTTCCTACAAGCTATAAAGCTAAAATTGTGTAATATTATTCTTAAGTGGTATAGGAACCATTTGCAATTCGATTACTTACGTCAAAGTAATGAAATAGAATAACTACCCTTAAAATTAAAAAACAATTAAAATGGGATCATATAAAATAAATTACATTAACATTATACACCCATATGTTTAACACACACTCTACCACCTGATCATAACAATCTTATTTAAACCACAAGTCATTTCAAAATCATTATTTTTTCAATATACTCACTATGTTGTGTTTGATGTTACATGATATATAATTATATATTTATATACTAAAATCAAGCTATAGCGAAGCATTGCCGGACCCACTAGTATAATATAAAATTAATATCAGTGTAACTGTGAATTACATGGTATGTGAGGACAAGCTGCCTACCTGCAACATCTCAATGTCATCTAAACGGGTGTAATGCAGTGAAATAAAATAAATAAACACTGACAAATTAATACACGTATTTTACCCATTTTTTACAATTTCAACATTTTCTGTAAATAATAGAAAAACTTGTGAACTTACATCCATGCACATTAGATTCCATCGTTCTTCATCAATCATACAAAATCTTGCATCACTACCAATATTTAACAAAGTAAACACAATAGTAGGCACTGTTCCTAACAAATGTTTTCCACATTCCATGGTGTGAGCGAGGACAGTATCCTCATCGGAAAATTCTAAATACGATGAAACATCTTCTTCAGCTACACTGACTGCAACAGTATTCAATTTTACCAACAATGTGTTTCATAATTTTTTCCAAACAATTATAAACATGTTTTATGTTTCATTATGATTAAAAGTATTTACCCCTCAAAAGTTTTATCAAAATATTTCTGTTAGTTTATGAGACATTCGTTGCAGATTTAATATTATACAGGGTGATTCGGAACTATGGGGCAATATCTCGGCAGCTCATTCTATAGCTAAAAATAAGAAAAAAACTTCATATTAACATAGGCTCGAAACCGCTTCGTTTTACAGATATACGCCATTTTGTTCTTTTACAAAATAATTCATACCTAAAAAACAGTTTGACTGATTGAGTTCAAACTTGGCATGACGTTTAACCTAAATAGATCTATCTCAAGAAAAATAATCGATTCTATCCAATCAAGCGTTTAAAAATGGCAGCTGTTTGAAAATTTCAAACTTAAATTACTCAAAAACCGTAAATTTTAACAACAAATTTCAAGATACCTTTTTTGTAGCTTTTTTGATTCCCTGTCTGTTGGTCTCACTGTAAAAACAATCGGATGAAGGATAATAGCTAAGTTAAAGATAATAACAGCAAATGTACATACAATATAGCCGTTTACTGGGTTGGTATAGGATGCTGGGTTGAACCAAACCAATTATTACACATATCTAAACTATTATCCTTTTAGAGACGTTAAACTATCCGATAGAGAATAAAAAGGGCTACAAAAAAGATGTCATGATATTTTTTTTAAAATGTACTGTTTTTAAGTAATTTAGGTTTGAAATTTTCAAACAGCCGCCATTTTTAAACGCATGATTGGATAGACTTGCTTAATTTTCTTGAGATAGATCATTGTTAGGTTAAACTTCATGCCAATCAGTCAAAACGTAAATAGCGAAGGTCTGGAAAACAAAGCGGTTTCGTGCCTATGTTTATGTGAACTTTTTTTTCTTATTTTTAGCTATAGAATGAGCTGCCGAGACATTGCCCCATAGTTCTGAGTCACCCTGTATATTAATTTGTTCGCCGCTTTAATTACAAGTATCTTACAAAGCCTAGTTCTTATAGTACGAGGTATGCCAATTGGTGATTCTTGGCATTGTTAAATTTTATTTTAAACTGGTTTGTGCTTAAGAACCAAGGAGAACCTCAAACTAGGAGAAACTCCAATGTAATTATATTTTCATTATACTCTAACGAAAACAGTTATTTTCTACACCCGTTCATAGACATGTAGGCCCTTATTTTCCGTGCACTATACCGTAAATTTACCATGCTCCAGCTGATTTTACAAATAAGAATAAACGTATCAGTTTTATGTACGCAGCTGATTTTACAAATAAGAATAAACATATAAGTTTTATGTGAACAGCTGATTGATTTTGTCAATGGAAATATATAACAGAAAACTCAAACAAGTTTAAATTATTTTTTTTATAAAAAGTTGTTTTGATGGTGCTTTTTCGGTGTAGTGTAATGAAAACTATCGTACGTAACTCGCAAGTAAAAATCCTATTTACTGGGCTTGTAACGTAATATACTATTACCTGCAGCTTAGTATAAAAACTCTACAAAATAACCGAGTGGGTCACTAATGCAACTCTTGCTTACAAGTTGTAACTTATGTAAGTTCATGAATAAAAAACAAAATATTAAATTTTGTATATTAAAATATTTAAGTTACACTGCAAAGCAGACTATGTACTTTGATTAATTTCTAATGTGTATGATTTTGATTCTACAGTAAAACTTTAACTATCCGAACTCCAACTATCCAAATCGCTGATTATCCGAATCACTTTCAGAATTTCAGAAGAAAAAATAAGACGGGAACATACTGCGATTTGCAAAATAATGATTCTGTCTATGCCCGCTATTGCACATATTCTTAAAAAAACGCTCTGTGTATTGAAAATTCTCCCAATACAGGGGTTGGCGTTCTAAGCAAACAATTCACTGTGCTTCGATCGCTTCTCATAGTGTTCAGTGTCAAGCTCACATGTGCGTCCTTAGTGAACATGTTAATGCGATGATAGTACTCAAACGTTAAAGTTATAAAACATGTATACGCGACCGTAATATGTGCAGATAGTTTACTCCAGTCGCGTAAAAGCGAAACCAATCCCAAAAAGGTTAAAATAGACGCTTTTTTCGGGAAAAATCCAATTATCTGAATTTTTGATTATCCAAATGGAATCCGGTCTCAACTGATTCGGATAACTGGAGTTCTACTGCACTACATAACTATTATGTTCAGTTGAATCACAATTGATGATGTATATAGACATAGACAAACAAAGGACGAATGCAGGGGCATGAAGTCTGTGAAAACAGATAAGAAAGTACGCCAGTTTGGAAAGCGATTATCAATAAATGTCTAGAATTGAAACCGGAGTGGGTGAAGATAGCAGTCCTTCAGATGCTAGCGTTGATGTCATGTTAGTATTTGCATAGCGCTAAACATTACTTTGTGAAAAATTATAGGTAGCGTATAAAAAAACTGAAATACGATTTTAACATTATTTACTTTTGAACTTTAAAAACATTTTCAAAGTCGGTGATTGAAAAATGTATTTAAAACCTTTCGTCGAACTAAATAGTTCCGTCATATTCCCATATGAATAGTGACTTTGTGTTGTTAATAAAGGTGAAGGGCATGCACACTTAATAGACGTTATGAATTAAAGTTCGACTAACAGGGAATACTTCAAATTATTTTTTTTCAAATATTATTTGTTTTTAATTTTTCTGTTATTGTAATCAGGGCCGGATCTACATATTTTGCGCCTATGGGCCCCCCCAAAATTGCCGCCCTCCCCACAATTAACACTAGAAGTGTTAATGGTAACGTTTTTTGAAGTCAAGCCATTTCGGTGCATGTGCAAGCAAATTTTCAAAAATTCGCCAAATATAGTAATTATAAACCAATCCAAAAGTGTTCAGTAGCTTTTTTGTAGAGAAAGGTTCAAAGAATTTATATATGCCAGTAAAAAAATGATTGATGTGAATTTACAAACACCAGTTCAAAGAATCCCAACAAAACTAGACTTAGTTTGAATAGTAATTTATTAATATATTCCTTGCCCAAATATGAAATATTATTATAAGAAAGTATAGAGAATAAATCAAAGAATTGAACTGTATACATGTAAATTATTATTTCATAAAAGTATTTGACTTAGTTTTACTTGAATCACAAAATTAGATCAAAGGAATTGAACTTCTCACGGACGCATCAAATACAACGTTCTGTGTGAAAACCCATTGGAAGTGCTACATCGGGAGCGTGAGAAAGTCGAGTTTTGAATTTCCCATTTGTCAGTATTTCTCAGAACTGTACGAACAAAACTGTTAGAGTAAATATAGTTTGCTTTACACCAAACGAAAGATTGAACCTTGGTCTATAAATAAATATAAAAAAGTCTAGTGAAATAATTTGAATTATAAGAGATATCTCGAACGCAGATTGTGCTGTTTTATTGGTTGAAATCTGTCCAATTGCAAAGGTTTACAGAGTTCCATATCTTTGGAACTATGCAAGTGACTTTTGATTGGATGGCAGTTTTAGAAAGTTAAAATCTTGTCGAATCCAAAGGTATTGTCCAAACTATATTATTGTCAAAATATCCCGGTCGAGCACCATTGAGCTTTAAGCCCGGTTTACACGCTACGATAAATCGTAAAAATTTGTTGTTACAATAAATCGTAAAAATTTGTTGTTACAATAAATCGTAACAATTTATACGAAGTGAAAGTGTGAGTACTGTTTACATACAACGAATTCTTGTCCAATCTTCATTGAAGAATATTTAACCTTTCATAGTTCTTTCTTATAAACCGTACGCAATGCATTAATTTTTTTTAACAACAGTGTTTCTTTCTGCCAACGGATCAAACTACTTGTATTTTTGAACGAGCGCTATGTGTGCAAGGTCTTTTTTATTCCTGTCAGAGTATTCTTTGCTCTTAATGAGCCACAAGCAGGTAAAACTCCGATATAGTTCAAAAATTCAGTCAAGAACTCTCGAGGAATTTGAGCTGCTTTGCTATCAATTGAATAAAAACAACACAAGGTAAAAAAACACGTAAAACGAAATCAACAAACTAGTGCGACAACCTTTCTGGTGAACGGCTCTTGCAAACTGAGCGATAAATGGGCGCTACTGTTTATTGTAACGATAAATTGTAACAATTCGATTACAGTTGGCAAAACGTTTACAAAAAACTAAAATTTTAAAACAATGATTACATATGTAATATAAGTTTTAAAAAAACATGGAAATACAAAAATTAAAGGTTAAATCATTTCCTTTCCAACGGTTTTTGATTTATTGTGATTGGATGATTTTTAGTGGGTGAAATATTCAATACAAACTAGCGTTATCATTGAGAAGTGTTAGACCAAAGCCTAGCGTAAACTTTGACTGCTCAATAGGGTTAAGAGCACTCTATACCAAAACCAAAATTGTCTCTAGTTTACATTGAATTTGCAATATGTTTTACTCATTTCAAAAAAGTGTTAATACTATTTTCTTTTTCCTAATTTGCTCAGGTTGATTTAATTAGTAGTAAAACATATTTTTATATTACTAATGAGTTAATGAGATTTTATAAAGCGTTATTACAACAAAATATAATATATGTAGTTTGAATTGCAAACAAATAAATGTTTCATCTTTAAAGAAATATTATGCTCAATTTTTATTAATATTTCTGCATGATTACACCAACAGGAGGTAAAGAGGCTAAATCTAATTTTACTTTTACAAATTCAATTACGTTATTACGTAATTTTTACAAGGTGAAATTCAGAAGTGGTTTTGCAAAATAATAAAAGACACATCAATTTAAAATCACATTTCAAGTTTATTATACATTATACAAGTTTAAACAATTACGTCCATCCATGTTGAGTTTGAAAACACTTTTCTTTAAAACACACTACACAACTATAGGCTAATACGTATAAAATTTTAAAAACAAAAGTACAGTAAATCAGTTATACACTGAAAGAACCGTAATGAACCGCTGCAGCACAAGAACAGTGAAAAAGTGGTGATGGTGAAACGCAAACAACAATAAGACTGAACTGAACGAATGATATAACAGAGAACTGTGATTTCTCGCCTTTCTCGGTGTTAGCCGAAGGCACGAAGTTTACTGATTCCCCACCGAACGGAGCCGAGGATGCACGAAGCAGCGGCCACATCTCTCTCTCTCTCTCTCACACACTCACAAACAAGTCAGTGTACACGCGTACATTTAGTTTAAGTCAAACGAATAACTTGGCATTAGCTCATTCATGACTACATCTATGTCAGATGCTCATCATACGGATCTGTTGTAAAACTGGAATGAAGTTTTAGTTTTGTTCTAAAACATAGTACTGTAATATTATTTCTGAAATTCCAGTTTTTTTTGCCATTTTGCCGCTAATAAAAATTTGCCGCTATGGGCACAGGCCCACTTTGCCCCATGCTAAATCCGGCCCTGATTGTAATATTCAAAATTTATTTCTGTTTGATTGTCTTTGTAATTAATTTGATTGTGTTATACTAAATAGTTATAATCAGCTGCTATCCCTACCCGATTTCTTATTTGATGCCTGCAATTCTCGTGTAAATACTCTCGCAGAACTCAAGAACCCATGTTAATTGAATAAAAACAGTTGCATTTTATAATATCGTAATATGCAAATAAATTCATATTTTCATAAATTTTTCTATTGCACAATGTTGCAAAGTCACCAGTCGAAGTAGAGAAAATATCAAACTATAATACCACTCATCAGACTTATGAATAATGTATGGAGAAATTGTTTCATAGACAAACAAGTTACAGTTAAAAGAAAAACCACAAAACTTAATATCTAGCTGGACTAACATCCACGTACTGGGGACCTTCAGCTTTGGAGTCAAGGGTGCTAATTGCACATCCTTGCAAAGCATTACATGAAATTACTAATATTAATTACTATACTGAAGTCAACCCAGTATAAAAAGTAAAACATTAAATTCCTCATGGGGAACAAGAGGCTGTTACCTATTAGAAAAGGATCTGGTCTACATGCCACTAGAGAAACAACAACATCTTTTCCTTTCTCTACACGAATAACTACTTTCTCAGTAACATTGTTCAGGCTTCGGCAAAAGAATGAAACTTTAAGTGTTATACACTGGCCCGGAGCAATCAGCTTCGTCAGTCCTGGCAGAGGTTTCCAATCCAAATAAAATGATGATTCAGTAGAAAGAGAGTCTATCGTAAAGTGACATCCAAAGGCACCCACATTCCTTAGTTTCAGTTGCCGCTATAATTAAAACAAATAAATACATTACCTAATACTGTATTGTTATCAACATTAATTACGGTTAATTTGATTACATTTCTTAACTTGAGCTTTCCTTGTGAGAAGTTATACTTAATAGAATAAAACCTAACACAGAATCTCACATCTAATATGTTTATTTATTCAAACACTTTTCAGCAACAATGCCTCTAACTTCAGTGATGAACAAGCTACAACCAAACTATAACCGACCTATAGTTCATTCACCAAGAGTTTAAAGTGAAGTGCCACCTTACAATGACTGACATTAGGGATTTGCATGGGCGGATTTACGGGAGTGCTAAGGGGTGCGCCGCACCCCCAGATTTTTGAGATAATTTTTTTTACAGATAAATAAAAATGTTTTCTGTTATAATAATTTTATAAACCTTGTTTGGAAAAAATATTATATTTCCTAAATAATCTACAACCAACTACATTCATCGATGTTAAAACTACGATAACACGTGAAACGTGAGTCGATTAATCAGAACCTAGGTGGATTAAAGAAAACTGCATCCCGATCTCGACCGTGATGAAAGTAGATCCACTGATATGAGCCTACCGGAAAGCATCAAACTGTGCGGCGGACGGTACTGTCTAATAGACTTGACATCTATGTTGTCATTATGCCAGTTGGACGCAGACCTTCAGACAATGTCCAAGATCCTAATGCCGATGGGAAAGGGTCGGGAACAACAGCTGCAGCTACCTTCCAAAAGTTTTTACCACCCAGTTCTTGACATTTTATTTGCAGAAATGAAAAGAGGATTTTCAGAAAACAGTTTGAAACTGGCTACTTCTTGTGAACAGTTTTTGCGTTTAAATGTTGAAAAAAGTGTTCTTCATAAAGAGTTATCTATTATTTTCGAAAACACACTTAATAAAACCATGTCTGGTGGGCCCAATAATCTAAAATAATTTGATAATGGCTGAATAGCCGAAATGGCTGCCGTTTTGCAAAACAAGTGACTACTAACGATAGTAAGTTGTAACATTATATTAATTTATGATTGCAGTCGGAATGGCGACAAACTAAATAAAAGGTTAATTGTTTAACTGTCTTATGATGGTTATCTGTACTAATTTTAGAACTTTTATTCAAACTTAATAATTCCGTAAAAAACCTCTGAATTGGCTCAACATAGACTTCCAAAGATCTGGAACAGTGAAACTATACAACCTAGTACTGTACCGCTACATAGATTTGATAATATTTTCAATCCCCTCTATTCCAAGTTATCTTTGAGCTGCCTTGGTATATTGTTAAATAAAACATGTAGGATATAAAGAGAATTTACACCTAACATTGTTTTATTTAATCTTGGGACAGGCACTACTTATAGAGTTTAAAACTAATAGTGTAAGTTACGATTTCTAATAACACTGAAAAAGTTTTGAAATAGCACATAATTACCAGAAAACTGTCTTGTTTATAAGTTTATTGGTCATTACAATCAGCCCCCAGACCCTTAGTGCTTAGGAGGTAATGGCACTCCCATTACTAAGGATCTGCATGCACCTATGCCTTCCCCCCAGGAGTGTCAATAAGTCTTTGCTAGGTCACTTTGTCTGCTGTAGTTAGATAAGGATATCAGATAGGAGTAGGGCTGAAAGGTCTTTGATTTGTGTTAGTTAGACTATAATGAAGACAGCCTATAGCAAAAGTAAATAGGCTCGAACCTACACAACTGTACCACTCTGCTTCTTAACTACACTTGAAGTTGTAGGCATTTAAATAAAAATATTACTGAATGTAGGTCTTCTTTCTTATCTGTAAAACTCAGCAAATGTAAATATAAGAATGGTATGAAATACTTTTTAACTAAAAAAATCAATACTTTAATAGTTCTCCTAAAATTTTGAAGTATCTCTAACAGTTTGCAAGAAATAAATTATAGAAATCTTAGCGATTAAGGTATCAAAATTTTGATTTTAGGTGGAAAAAATTATATGCGTTATGCATGTATGGTGAAAGATGCAGAATGGCACATGTTATTGTAGTCTTCTTTTTTTAATATCCATTATTTTTCAGATTTTTCAAATTTAGATAAATTTTGCTGTTGCTTAAATAATCAGCATGAAAAATATTTAAATTCAGACAATATTTACATCCAGGATGTAAAAGCCTTTCTTCGGAACATTCTAACTGATTCACTGATCAGAATTACACGAATGTTTTGCACATTTGAAGACAAAAGCCTATATTTTAATTTTTTCTCCAAGAAGATATCTCTAAACCATGGGCGCCGGGAGATAGGTGCAAGACGGTGCAGTTGCACCCCCTAGCTCGAAAAATAAAGACAAATTTACTTTAGGAAAACAAAATAACCACAAGTGCTTTTTACAAAATATTTTGTATTGAACCAAACACATTAAGAGCAATATTACGAGCACCTAGATCACAACTTTTATATTATTTATGATACATAAAAACTTGTAATCCGTTATTTTTCAAACAAATACTTCAACCTCCTTGCTTCTGTTTAAACTTATTGATTGCTAAATCAACTAGTTTATCATTCATCTGCACTCGTTTCCTGCAATGGCTGCGATAGTGTGTTATGTTCATGTTCTAAGTGGTAATATCCTTAAGGTCTGTTTGTCAATATGTATGGCCCTCCGCTCACGGGGCGGGAAGGAATCGAAACAAGAGAGGCGCGAACTCAAAGCGAGAGAGACTCGAACTGTGCGGACTGTTGAGAACGGGAAAAATCGAGCGTGACGCTTGAAACGATGAGTTGTGTCTTGTTGACCATGGAGGTGTTTAATTAAATTTGTGGGAAAAGTTGAAAACCCCCTTTGTTATATAATCATACCCTCCAGGAATAAATTCTAGGAAGGAATATACAGATAAAGCATGGAAGCCAAGTAAATAAGTAAATTTGTCAACTAAGTATCTCATTTCATTACATTTTTTCTGTAATATAATTATAGTTGCATAGTTTTATTATACATAATGAAAAAAATTCTGATTAAAAAATTATTGAAGTCATTGATTATATAGAATATTAGGTATTATTAAAACCATTAATTTACTTGAGGGTTATCTGGTGTCGTCTTTTCCTTTTTTTTTATTTTCTTTGTGCCAATTCGATATTAAAAGAAAATCTACAATAGTAGAAAGTTATAAGTCTAGGCCATTCTATAGAATGCCAAACATTTTACATCCCTCTTCTGCAAATATTTTACCGCAACAAAAAACAGCCGAAATGATAGTTCCGTTCTATGCATCCGTATTCTACGAGTCCTTCTTTTCATCCGTCGGTCGGTACAAATGAAACATAATATCTTCGTCATCATAAACTGCTCATTTTAAAAACTTTTGGAGAAGAAAGTTTTGTACCTTCTTGGTTGAAGAAATTAAAATTAATTGCGAGAAAAAACCCCTGTGAGCGGAAGACATATCGCAAAGATGCATGACGCTGGTACCGCTTCGAGTTCGAGTCTCTCTCGCCCCGAGAACGAAGGGCCTAAGTCAGTTGTAGAGAGAGTTGTAATTAAATTAGTGACCTTTTGTAGAGAAAAATTTGAAAGGTTTCTTGTGATGTTATGATGATTTAAAACACGTTTTAAGAGGTTTATTTTTTGAAAATTCACCGGACTCCCCTTTTTTCTGGAGGGGGGTATTCCAGACAACCAGTGTTTTTGCACCCCCCTGTATTAAAACCTCCCGGCGCCTATGCTCTAAACGCTTCGAAGATATAACACAGAGAAAATAGGTTTTGAAAATTCGAAATGATTCTTTGCAATATTTTAAAACCAAGCACTGTCTTTGGATTTTCATATTTTTTATTACATTGAAAGCATCTCTATTATATGGGAGATTTTAGTATATTGGACATGTATACAGTGTGCTTAACTTACTTTATAAGTACCGCCAACTTTAAAAGCCGTAAAATGCACTTTACTGGGTTCAGCTACAAGCAAAACTGGCAGTTTCGATTTCTCCACAATAGGCCTGAGAAGCTTGCATCTGTTTCTTTCTTTGATTGCAGCACATTCACTGGAAAAACAAAAGCTTTAAAATATTTGACTTAATTCAGACAGAGTTTATAAGTCATGCAAGAAAGTGATTAGGTTGATATTTAAAAGTAATACATACATCTACAGGATGCAATACTGCAGGATACATCTACAACGATAGAAGCACTACATTTAGAATAAGGATATCACCAACTATTGCGACCACACAAACAAGAATCTCTGACTGAATACATATAAATTGAAGACTTGAAGTAAAATGGGATCTATGTGCCAATGCCAATAACGTAAATGAGATCTAAGTGCCTAAAGAAATTACTACCAGTTACAATGATTAATAAAAAAAGCGGTGGGTGTATGTGCCTGGCTGGCACGTAAAAAGGGATCTAACTCTACGCACTTGCGCACCTAATCTGGCAGTCACTTCAGCTGCTGCTTTATGCTGCTGTATAGGTTATGTTACGTTTTGAACAAGTTTTGTTGTCAAGTTTTATTAGTGCAGTGTTAGTTTTTTAATTCAGTAGCTGTGGATGCTAAACTGGGGAAATGCTTCGAGCTTGTGAGAATACTTTTTGCAATATTTTTGCTCTGTCTGGAAAAAGATGTCAACAGGCCCCAAATCCAGTGTACAGTGAAAATAGATTGAATAAAAGCATTGAAAGAAAATTTAATAAAGATGGCGAGGCACTTGTTTGCGACCACATAAATTCATTCCATAGTTAAGTTAGCCACTATGGAAGAGAGAAAACTGAAAAGGAATACCTATCGTCAGATCTAAACATTAACATACTGCTTTTAACATGATAAAAATTAATAAAAGTCACTTTCTTAAAAAGACGACAGATTGTAGCAGTGTATGATTCTTGACACAAAAGTAAAAAGGGACATAAGTGTCATTGACACTTACAGCCTAATTTACATCATACTATTTGGACATAGGACCGACTAGGATTTTTTATTTTAATATAAATACTTTTATTTCATTATTTTTGGAATATTTTAGCATTATTATGGTATCATTTACTACAATACACCTTAAATATTATATTAAAGCTTGTTTTAAGATTAAAAAAAAAAAAACAAATAAAACTGCATAAAAACTTATTTTCCCGAAATCTTTAAATGTGGCACCTATTTACTTCAAGTCTTCAATTATTATAAAATCTTGAACACTTACATTTCCAAATGTTTTGGTAGTCTAGTGTCAGGTAATGAGACAACATTAATCTGAGGGATAATTTGACAGTCTGAATTTCTTTTTACATTGCGTTTAAAACCTGAACAAAAGCACGTAATAAATTAAATCATTGTAGACAGTACAATGGATAATGAAGGCTGATATTGGTAAATATGAACAATAAATTATTAATAATAACTTAAATTACAGATTTTAGATTGAAATAAAGTAATTATGGCCTAGATAAAAATTTATGTTTATGCAACAGAACCAGCTAAGCAGTTTTGAGGAGCAATAAAAAAATAAATATCAATATAATATATAAAGAGAAATCTTTTTTATTTTTTAAATTAGTAGAACATACCATTTTACATTCATTTAGTTTTAAAAATTATGTCTTCAAGATGTCAGCCTTAGCATCAATACATTGTTGTAGACGATCTCTGAAGTTTCAAGCACACATATCCTGAGGTATGGCCTTCACTTCGTCAATAATCCGCTCTCTTAGCTCTGGTAGGGTGTGAGGACGACTTTTGAACATCTTTTCCTTCAGATATCCAAAAAGAAAGTAATCGCAAATGCTCAAATCTGGTGACCGCGCAGGCCATTCGACATCACCCCTCAAAGAGACGAGGCGTCCCGGAAACATTTCTCTCAAAAACACCAAGTGAAATTCGAGCTGTGTGAGCCGTAGCTCTGTCCTGTTGGAACCAGAAGTACCCCAATCCATGTTCTTCAACAATCTCATCAATTCTAGGTTGCAGAAAATTTTATAACATTGAAACGTAACGTGTGGAATTCACGGAAACGGTTACGCCTTCCTCCTAAAAAAGTACGGGCCTATCACAACAAATTGTGATACGGCGCACCACACTGTCACTTTAGGCGAATGTTGTGGTCTTTCTTGAGTAATTCTGGTGTTTTTTCAGCCCAGTAGCGTAGTCTGCTGGGCGCAATTCTTGACCATACATTATTTTGAAGGAACTTATCGAACTGCAGAATTCTTCTCAAACTGCGGTCTGAAATCCCCAATGCAACAGCATGTTTTCGAGCAGAACGCAACGATGATTGTTGAACTGTTGTTCTCACCCGCTGCACATTTTCTGGTGTTCTTATGGTTCTGCTTCGGCCATGTGTATCTGTTCTTAGTGTGCTACCAGTTTCCTCCGACTGCCGAACCCAGGACCGAATCGTGTTTGCATTAGGAACGGCATTGTTGCGCGAATGTTGAACTGTCGCCAAACAGCTCGTTGTGTAGCGATCACAGATCTGTTGTTTTTGTAATACGCATGTACGGCAAATCGACGTTGTGCACCGGCCCAAACCATGTTGGCTACTGAAATGGGATTGCCAACAAAACAAAGGCATACTACGTGTGACTGCCTACCCCCCCCCACAGTCCCGAGTGGTAATCGATACAAACTACTTAGTCGGTTTTGCTGCACCCTGTATGTTTTAGAATGATTTAAGCTTTTGAAGTAAGAATGACTCAAAAAACTGTAAATACAAATATTTGTATAAATAACGTCAATTGTATTTTTTTAGCACTTAAATTTCCTAACGAATGGGGATTATTTCTCAATGTAGTTCCAATATTTTCAAATAACATCCTTTATCATATTTAGTATAAAATATAAAAGACATAGCCTATCTAGTTAAATTTTGTTTATATAATATAATGTGTTGCCTTGGACTGTTTAATACAGTATATCGTGATAATTACCTTGAATTAGTTGAATCAATGTCCTACCTGCAGCTGGACAAGAACTACCTTAATAATGTGGCCACAAACATTTTTATTACATATTAACGATGAGCTTCTGATTTTGTGAGTGTTAGTGTTGTGTGTTATTCATGTATGTGTTAGTACAAGCCTGACGAAGCCGACAGTGTTCGGCGAAACAGCGCTGTAGCTAGATCTGCAATAAGGACTGAAGACAACTAATTGAAGGTAATTATTACGATATGTAGTTAAAGTTAGTTTAAATACTCTGGTATACTAACGAGGAATTCTTGTAATGGAAAACTTACTAAACGGTAATGGAGGTAAAATGTCAGAGTCTTTGATAATACAATATTTGTCCAAGAAATTATAATTGAATGCTTTGTTTTCTTCTATACTTTGATTAATGGAAATTTTATTTCTATGAAGAAGTTTAATAGCTTCTTCAGTCATCAACTCCTTCTCCACTTCCCGGAGTTCTTTACTGATAGATGTATGCTCTTCATATACCTGATAAAATATTTTTACAGACAAATTTGAAGAAGAAATTATTTCTTTTTTTAAATAATAAAGTATGTTCTAATTATTTTGTTATTAGAAAAACACAATGTTATAAAAAGGTATTGATTTATAAAGACATAAGACAAATTGTTCTATATTAAGCTTATATATTTGACTCTTATGAAGCATATTTCACCCAAATGACTACTTAAACAGCAAGAACGACACATATTAGAGTTCAGAAAATCCTCACATTTATGTGTAGGTATTGTATGTAGGATAGGCCTTCAATTCCTTTTTCAAGAAAGTACCCTATGGTAAGAGGAACCTCTCTTGGATGGCTTTCTTAGTTGGGTATGATGAGATTATCTCGATTTAACCGGATTAACTGCACAATAAATGATTTGTGAATTGTTCTGATTTAATTCCTTCAAATTTCTATTTGTGGGATTTTGTCAAAGATAAAATTGTCTTCCTTCCACTGCATTCAATAATGCAAGAACTAAATGAATAACAGAGCAGCTGTGTTTAAGTCAAAACACTTCGGTGGTTGTGATTATAACTTGACTAGATGTAACATCTATTAACTGCACAATAAATGATTTGTGAATTGTTCTGATTTAATTCCTTCAGATTTCTATTTGTGGGATTTTGTCAAAGATAAAATTGTCTTCCTTCCACTGCATTCAATAATGCAAGAACTAAATGAATAACAGAGCAGCTGTGTTTAAGTCAACACACTTCGGTGGTTGTGGTTATAACTTGACTAGATGTAACACCTATTAACTTGCCATATCACATGTATTAGGTGTCCCAACACAACTATGTTCTTCTCAACTTTGTAACTTGTACTACCCCAGCAATATACATAGCTTTCCTAGTTAGAAACTGCAATAACCCACTGATGTATTTTATTTCCTATTGTAGAACTATACATAAAACAATGATTAGATACATAGAAAGAACTACCTTAAAATTTTTTGATGTGGGTTTGTGACAAACATCTAATGCCAACTCATTTCTGAAGACTTCTCGAACAACATTTGCTATATCAAAATAAGCTGGTACATTTTCAGATTTAACTATCAATGGGAGTTTGTTCATTTTTAAAATCCTTCTGTCGAACAGTATTGCCTGAAAAAGTAATACACAACAAAGTAATACATTATAACAAAATAACCTACTTTTTATAAAAATACTACTAACTGAACATCGAAATATCTAATAAACCCTTTGGCTCCCGACGTCCGATTTTTCGGATGTTGTTAGTATGTGCGTTGAATCCCAACGTTCAGGGAAAAATTCATAAAAATCAAAAATGATTATTTTTGTTAATATTTTATATCAATCTACTATGAATGAATAGTTCTTTCCGTTTCACATAATATGATAAAGTATAAAAAATCGATGTAAATTTGAGGATGAATGAAAGTGGTGTTCCCCCATATGTCGTCGGTTGCTTTTTTTTAAAAATAATAAATATACATAATATACAGAAATACTACAGTATAGTTATGCAAAACATCTCAAGCCTTTAGACCTGGTAACTAGTCATATCCCGTCAGCTTGGAAGCGAGCCAACCAACGTTTGCTTTACTTCCGTCCTCCTACCCTCAACCTGGGTTTGAACCCAGAATCTTTTGTGCAGGAAGACCCCACGTTACCACTCGGCTAAGGCTTGTACAGAATAAAAATGAAAATATAACCGCTCTTAGCTACTTTACAAAGCAACCATGTTGCCTACCTCACCCCTTTAGGCGGATCACCGTCGTTATAAGCGAATTCTTTTCTTTGGGTTAAAACTTTCTTATTTCGAAAAAGTAGTGTAACTTTTTTATTTAGCAAGATATTGGCCCAAATTTTTTTAACATAAGTACGGTATGCAACAAAATGTATCTTAAAGTGATGTTTGCAAGTTTTCAAATAATATATTTTTCTCTATCTGTTTTCTTAATACAAACTGGAAATTTTATAAAAACTTTTTGTTATGTTTGTAATTTAACTTTTCTAAATTTGTTGCAATATTAGAAAAATGTTTAGAGTAGAAAATATTATTTATAGGTCTACTAGAAGAAAAACAATTCAAAAGTCATGATGATATCTTATCAAATAACAAAAATAGGCTACAGCTTTTTTATAAAATCCTTTCAAATTCGCTAAATCAGGTTGGCATTTTTGGGTACACTATGGGAGAAAATGCCTGGCACTGAAAGGGTTAATAGATAAAGGATAATTTACAAAATGTCCGGATGATTTAAAAAGTTCATAATTAAATAACGATTGCTGTAAGCACAAAATCTGGTAAAAAGTCTCTTGGTTTTTGGTACCTATAAATATTTTATTAAAAATCATGAGGTACCGGTATCACTAAATTTTTAAGTAGGTACGTAGGTACCGGTACTGAAGTCTTAGTAATTTGAACGTTTTAAGTCTTTCTGTCTTTTTAGGCATACTGAAAAGCAGAATTAATTGAGAATTGAATGTTTTAAATATTTTGTTGAACATGTAAAATTAGGTTTTACCGAGATTGCTTTGACAAATTAAATCAATTCATGAAGGAAAGAACAGACAATAAAATCTTCAGTATTTCCATCTGCAACACACATGAGTTGGGTATTTCATTTGAATTACAAATACTTCCAGTTCTACAACTTGTGCAGCCTAATATATTTTTGAACTATTATTAAGGAAAACTATTATTTTCAGTACCATGACCACAAATTGTTTTAAAAAGAGCAAATACCTATGTAAATCACTTACAAAAAACAATTTTGCAATTGTACTCCAGAGGTAAAGGCAAAACCAATAGAACAAAATTAATACCTAACAATAAAACTATAATGCTGCCAGATGATTTGATTTAAGATTACATGTACAATTTGAATATTTATTTATCTGAACATATGTTTTTCTCTCTCTAGGCCAGTCTTGAATAAATGTTACAATAGAGATGAATGTGTACTTTTTTTATTATTGATTGTAATTCTCAATTATAGTTTTATATATTATAACAGTTTATATGCTGATTATAATCATGTAAGTTATAAAGAAAAGAAAAATTGTTACAAGAATAACAAAGTCTTGAGAATTATTAGCAGTTTATTCAAGTTCACAGAAACATAACCTAAAATGGCTACATCAACTATACCTTTTCCTATGCTTTCTGCTGAGAATTTTATGAAATTGAAATTCAGGATAGGTATTGTCCTACAAAAGGAAGGTGTAAATGATGTTTTGAAAAATATTGATTCAGAAGTAAAAGCCCTTAAAGGTAATGAATTAATTGAATTTAAGCGGAAAGATGCAAAGGCACAATGTCTTATAGTACCGGTACACTTTTGTGTACGGTACTTTATAAAATGTATTTGATGAAAAAGTTATTAACGCTGAAATTGCAAGAACATTTTGATAAGTTTGAGAATTTAATAAAGGAGCTTGATGCAGTCGGTAAAAATGTGATAGATAATACTGACAAAACTTGTTATCTTCTCTACTAACATTGCCAGACCGCTTTGAGAGTGTTATTGTGTCAATCGAAACGGTTATGAATAAGGATAAATCAGCATACTCTTATACAGATGTAAAGGCAAGATTCAAAGAAGAACCCAAAAGTAAAGAAAATGCGGTTAAAAGGAAAGCAGTTGTTCTTTCTCATCTCAAATGGTAAATATTAACAAAAAACGGGACATAATATGTTACGAATGAGAAAGTAAGGGGCATTATAAGAGTGAATGTCCTTCTGCTAAACATAAAAAGTCAAGGAAGACAACTTACCATGGCCGTGGCAATTCTAAAGGGAGAGGCAGCTCTCGTGGCCATGGCAGTGGTAACCATGCGCAAGTTAGTAAAAATTCAAAAGCAGCGCAACACATTGAACAAGAACAATTAAAAGAATTTGACTTTATTGCTGCGGGTGATAAAGTATACAGTGTATCGCAGAATAACTAATACTAGGCTATTCATTTTGTTCTGGACAGTGGTACAACTAATCAATGGGTTAGTGAACCTAGGTAGAGAAATTTATGCAAAATGTTGAAAATATAGATGAAGCAATGGAGATTAAAATTGCTAATGGTGATATTATGAAAGGTACAAAAAAGGGTATACTTCGCTTAAAAGTTTTAAATAGTAAGGATAGGCTAACTGCTACACAATCATATCAATACCCGCAAAATAGTTCCTGGTTTTTCATATAATCTTTTATCGGTTAAAAGAATGTCTGGAAAAGGAAACGATGTAATGTTCAACAGTGGTGGAAAGTTAGTTACAATAATAAATGATGAATTGCATGTAAAATGTAAATCAGTGGGTAACCTATGCGTAGCAACATTTTATTCACCTAAATTTTCTACAAGTAAGGCTTGCTGTGTGACATCAAATAAAGATGTATTGTGGCATCAAAGATTGGGCCATTTAAATGCTCAAAGTATTAGGCTACTGAATTTTCCATCAAATTTGGAACATGCAGTCCATGTAAACAGGGTAAAGCAAAGAGGAAGCCATTTGAAGATGTAGATCTAACAAGATCAAGAAAAATCGGTGACCTTATGTACAGTAGTGATCTTGCTGGTCCATTTAGGAATGTACTATCAAACCATTACCGATGATTATTCACATTTTGTCGTAGTGTATTTTTTCAAGAATAAAGACGAGGCAGAAAGAAACATTATGAACTATGTACAAGAATTAAAAGCCAAAGGGTATTACTGCTCCAGAATTACTTCAGATTGTGGTGGCGAATACTCGTCTCATGTGTTTAAAAATTTGTGTAAGCAAAAGGGAATAGTTATAGAATATACTTTGCCATATACACAACAAAATGGTGTCAATGAAAGGATCAATTTTACCTTGATGAGTAGAGCAAGAACACTTTTTGCTGAAATAGACTTACCAAATGTATATCACTGTGGTGAGAAGCAGTATGCTGTGTAAACCGTTCTCCAACAAGTGCACTAAAAGGTAAGATACCAGCTCAAATGTATCTTGGGAAGGTATATTTTGATAAATTGAGAGCATTTGGTGCAAAAGCTTGGGCATAAAAACTGCCAGTATCAGCCAATAAATTGGGATCAAGATCAATAGAATGCATTATGGTTGGATATGCCAGTAAAGGATATATAGAACACAAAGACAAATGAGATAGTAATCTCAAAAGATGTCACATTTGATGAGATAGATGGTTTGTATAAACCATAAGTCAGTGTGACAAATACCCCCAAATCCCAATTGAAAATGACTGTTCTGAGGAATGCTTGAATAAAAACACTAGCCTACAGGAGAAATTCCTACAACTTCAATTCATAAGAGCACCAGAGCAAATTAAAAGATTATGTACCTGCAACAAAGATGATGACAGGTCTGAAATGAGCGAAGATGAAATGCATTTGGCATACTGTTTGTGTGTAGGAAATCCTTTGAAGCTGCGATGAATTTGGAAGATGGTTGGATAGAAGCTGTAGACAAAGAGATCAGCGCTCTTGAGAAACACAAAAGCTGGGAGCCAGCTGCTTTACCAAAAGGAGAAAAGGCAATTGATACAACATATTGGATATTCTCAGTTAAAACTGATGGTACCAAAAATATTTAATATTTTATAACTAATGTAAAGTGCATTTAAATTTTATTTTGTATACCTATTGAATAATGTTCTAAAAGTTTATGTAAAATTTAAAAGGTTCAAATTGAGAGGGAGTGTCAGATGATTTGATTTAAGATTACTATGTACAATTTTATTTGAATATTTATATATCTGAACATATGTTTTTCTCTTTCTAGGCCAGACTTTATAAAATATTACAATAGAGAAAATGTACTTCTTTTATTATTGATTGTAATTGTCAATTATAGCTTTAACTTATATACCTATTTTAACAAATGCAACAACCTTTATGTCATTATTAGACAAATTTAGTAAGTCTTTACAGTTACAAGAGTTCAAGTTTTAAAGGTCTAAATACCTCTACTTTGTAGGTTAGGTTTTTCCACTTGATTCAACAAAGCTATTTACAAAATTAATATATAGGCTAAAATAGGCAAATCATTCTATTTTAAAGCACAAGAACAAGCCAATATGATTACAACCTAAGGTCTGTCCTATAAGTACAGATATCGGCTGTGAATCCTGGCACTTGACCTCGCACAGGCGCGATGGGCCGGGGGAGTGGGGAAAGGACGTAAGTGGAGAAAAACAAACATTTCCCACACCGTTGTCTAATGTAACTCTTCCTTCAAACAAACTAGTGGATGTTTACCAGTTTACCTCATCTTTGAACAGAGATGTATCGGTTACCGGATATTCAGTCAGTGCTGACTCTTACTTGTATCCTTGATTATACATAATCAACGTCCATAATCAAAACTTGTATGGAATTACGAGGGCTATCCAGAAAGTAGATTACGTTTTCGTCTGTGCCCGCAAGGGGCGGGTCTAGCGCGGCCATCTTGGTGTCAGTGCGTTACGCGGGTTACGCCGCTCAGTCGGCATCTAGCCGTGCTAGTGAGAGGTTCGTGCTGTACTCCGTCGAGTTACTGTGACAGTTTGAAATGTCTGCCTTAATTGAAAATGCCGCGAACTGTGAGGTGCGTGCAGTAATAAGGTTTCTGACTGCAAAAAACTGTAAACCGATAGAAATCTATCGGCAGCTTTGTGAAGTGTATGGGGACAATATTATCACTGAAGGTGGAGTGCGTCAGTGGGTCATAAAGTTTAAAAATGGCCGAACTAATGTTCACGACAAAGAGCGAAGTGGAAGACCCAGCATAGTGACTGCCGAACTTGTCGAAAAATTCGATGCCAAAGTCCGTGAAAACCGAAGATTCACAATAACGGAACTCTCTATGAGTTTTCCACAAATTTCGCGAAGTTTGTTGCACGAAATCATCACCGAAAAGCTTGGTTACCACAAGTTTTGTGCAAGATTTATACCAAAAATCTTGACTGAGATCCACAAAAATCAGCGAATGACTGCAGCGCTAACGTTTTTGGACGCTTACGATAAAGATGGCGACTCATTACTCGATCGCATCGTTACTGGTGACGAAACATGGGTTAAACATGTGAACTGCGAGACGAAATTGCAGTCAATGCAGTGGGGCCACACAAATTCCCAAGAAAAACCCAAGAAATGCATCCAAACGACGTCGGCAAGGAAAGGTGATGGCGACTGTTTTTTGGGACAGGAAAGGTGTAAATTTTGTGGACTTCCTGGAAAGAGGCACTACAATAAACTCTCAAAGGTACTGCCAAACTCTGCAAAACCTCAGAAGAGCAATAAAAAACAAGCGCAGGGGAAAGTTGAGCTCAAAGATCTTGCTGATTCACGACAACGCCCGGCCCCACACGGCAAATGTCACTCGCCAAGTTCTTGGATCCTTTAAGTGGGAGTTGTTTCCTCATCCGCCGTACAGTCCCGACCTGGCACCGAACGACTTCCACTTATTCCCAGCAATGAAGAAGTGGCTGGCTATGCAGCGTTTTGATGACGACGCACAGCTGCAAGAAGAGGTAACCAAGTGGTTGAAGGCGCAGGCGACCGAATTCTAAGACGAAGGAATTTCCAAGCTCGTCCATCGCTACGATAAGTGCCTTAATTTGAATGGTGACTATGTAGACAAGTAGTATTTAAGTGTGGCTTTCATCTGTATATAATAAAAACAATTTCCAATACTTTGTTTATTTTTAATTCCAAAACGTAATCTACTTTCTGGATAGCCCTCGTAGTATAAAATTGGAACTGGTTTATCTACCCTCCGGGAGTACTGATGTTTTTAGTCAGGTTTGCTCAAGTGCCAGCTTACGCGCTGGAATCTGTAGTCTAATTTAGGCATCGGCTACGATACAAGCGCTGAGCGGTGGGCGGTGAGCGTTACTAGCAAGTGCAAGCGGCGTGGCCTGAGCGGCGGATGTGGCTACGATGCAAGCAACAACATTCCTATACTTGTTTCATTCAACGAGATGACGCCACACGAGGAGCTAGGCGGGTTACACACATATGCATCTCGCACGGTGCGACTAGCATTTTTGATGCCAGTAGCACTGTGCGAGATGCATGCACGCTGCATGGTCGTGGCACATGCTAGTGGCAAGGTGAGAGAGGTGGGGACTTTTCGGAGCTCAGTTCATTGGAAAATGTCGTCATCGTCGTCGGATGATGAAATGCTGTTGTTACTTAACTTCAGTAGAAGAAGAAGACGTCGAAGAAGAATAAATATTCAACGTGAATATTGGGTACACCCTTAAGCCGGTTCTACACGATGCTACGAACACCTTCCAACGTTGGACGTTTGATGGTTCGTCACATCGTGTGGCCGTTGTTCAAACCTACGAGCGTCCAATGGCGAGCGTCGAACATTCGCATTTGACGATGTTCGGGCCGATGTCGGTATTTTTGCACCGAGTCAAAGGGATGCCTCCAATGTTTGAAGGAAAATGTTCGTTGGTTCGATTCAACGGCTACACGACTCGTTCATATGTAGCACTATTTACTCTCCATTCCCGCCAAAGACCCGTCTTGTTTTTTTTACGGTATCTTTGTAGTATTTAAATCAGTAATATTATTAATTTAGATTTTTACAGGTAAGTACAATTTATATTTCATACTTGTAAGTTAACATGAAATTCAGGCAGATTAATTAATTAGATATACATTTTTTAAATATCATTAAACAAATGACTGTTTAAAAACTAATTTTATCTAGGCCTACCTAAATATGATGCAAGGGTTTTTAATTCCATAAATGTGTACAATTAAAATATATATTATTATAGACTAATACCTTTTTAGTAATTACAAGATATTAAATTTAAAGTACCTACTCACATTGAACATGTTTTCAAATTGTTATAGAACTCATGTAGGCTATAATATGATCTATTTTGAGGTTAGACTTTGTTGAAAATGTAAATATTTTTACAATCATTTTTGTTTATTTTGTTGTTCAGAATAAATTATTTAGGCTACTTAAATCAATGATTTTAACACTAAAAATATATATTACAATTATTTAGGCAAAACTAATGTTATTGTTTAGGCCTACTTTAAAATTCACTCAAGTTTTTATCATCAGTAAGTAGGCCTACATATTTTGTAAATTAACATAAGTATAAGAAGATGTTATAATGTACAGGCATAAATAAAACAAAACAAGGGGCTCTTTACAAGAATTTAATTAGTTTCTGTTTTGAGGTTAGACTTTTTTGAAAATATAAATATTTTTAAAATCATTTTTGTTTACTTGGTTGTTCAGAATAAATTATTTAGGCTACTTAAATCGATGATTTTAACACTAAAAATATAAATTACAATTATTTAGGCATAACTATGTTATTGCTTAGGCCTACTTTAAAATGCACTCAAGTTTTGATCATCAGTAGGCCTACATATTTTGTAAATTAACATAAGTATAAGAAGATGTTATAATGTACAGGCATAAATAAAACAAAAAACAATGGGGTATTTATAAGAATTTAATTAGTCTGTGATTTTGCAGATAGACAAAATGGAATGGACTAATGATCTTGTAATGGAATTCATCCAACTATATGAAAAACATCCTGTACTTTGGAATCACAAAGACCCAAACCACAAAAACCGAAACATGTTAAACGATGCTTGGGTTAACGTGTCTAGGGAATTCAGTATGGACGTGTCAATAAAGGAACTGAGAAAGAAAAAGGAATCACTCATGGCTACTTATAGATCCTTATCAAAAAAAGTTCGAGGTTCGGAAACTACTGGTTCTGGATTCAAGGATATTTATGTTCCTTCCTGGTTTGCATATGAGGCTATAGACCGTTTTATTAAGGTTACTTCAAATAAAATCCCATCGTTAAATTCAGAGGTATGATTTATTTCAGTACACACAGTAAATAAAAACATATTACTATCAACTAGTTTACA
Organism: Philaenus spumarius; assembly: GCA_018207615.1. Lineage (NCBI taxonomy): Eukaryota > Metazoa > Arthropoda > Insecta > Hemiptera > Aphrophoridae > Philaenus > Philaenus spumarius. The sequence continues at coordinate 425,521 of JAGFPH010000331.1, read as the reverse complement.
TAATCTTGCCATTCAACTGCCCCGTTGCTTATAAAATATTCTGCAAACTCCTTTTGAATATACTTTGCGTCCTGGGATGGTTTTCTGGGTATTTTTGAAAGTGGCATAAGCGATGAATTGTTGGGGTCTTGGCGCCACGTTCCTGGTTTGAAATGTCCGTCTGCTTCATAATCAAAAACTCCATTTGGAGAATATAACTGCCTAGATGTCTTACTTCGTCGTAGAAAATTATGAAGTTGTGCGCATGTCATGCAGAAAAGAGAAGCTTTTTCGGGTTGTACCAACATCGGTTTTCTAAAAATACGAAATACAGATGCTAAAATACCAAACACATTTTCTACAACTCTTCGTGCACGACAAAGCCGGTAGTTGAAAATTCGTTCAATGCTACCCTTAGCATGATTTCCCGAATATGGTTTCAAAAGTGTGGTACTAAGAGGAAACGCATCATCACCTATAAAAACATATGGCATGCTTTGTTGGCGACCTGGCAGCGGTTCGTTTGGTGGGAGTGAAAGTTCCTTTCGTATCATCTTACGATAAAGTGTTGTGCACCCAAACACACCAGCGTCATTCATTCTTCCTTGTGCGCCAACGTCAATAAATGTGAAGCAGTAGTCTGCATTAACCAATGCCAAAAGTATGATACTGAAACTTTTTTTATAATTATAAAATTCCGATTCACTATTGAATGGAGCTTGGAGTAAAACATGTTTTCCGTCCATTGCCCCCACACAATTAGGAAAGTTCCATCGTTGATTAAATCCATTTGCTATTCTTCTCCATTCTTCCTCTGATTGTGGCAGCTGAAACAAATGCATTATTAGTACAGTATTCTTGTTGTAGTTTAATCGTGGTACAGTAAAAACATAAAAATACAATTTTGGAATTTTTGTGAATACTTAAAATAATTCAAAGTACATGCTTGGACAAGTCGTCGACAACACCTCACGGTAGATGGACGATAATATGGTATGAACAAATAGGCGTTACTTTTTATTTCCTATGCTTTATGTTTAATGTATTTTATACAATCATTTGAACTACAACTATGTTTTACAGGAAACCCAGATTGAGGATTTTGTAGAGGATGAGACTTCTCAAGGTGAGCAGGAAACTTTTCTTAGAGAAGAGATAGGACAGGAAAACGAACCCAACTTGATATTATTGGAAGATACGCGTTTGAAGCCGGAAAATATACCAGTTAATAAAAGAAAATTGCGTCCAAATCAAGCTGAATTAAGCGTCAAAGACCATTTAAAGAAAGCAACCCAGGCATTGTCAACTCTTACTTCCAAACGGCAAACCCAGGCATTGCAAGATGGACCTGCTTTATATGGACAGTTGCTGGCGACCAAACTTAGAAGACTTTCACGGAGAACTCAAGTTATATTGCAGCACAAAATAGACAACCTCGTTTTTGAAGCAGAGCTTAGTGAACTTGATGGTATACATGAGACATCTGGGAGTTCCGTTGGAAATGTTATATCCCCTGTTTCCCCCGTAACTAATTCTTCATCGTTCGGTCTTCTTTCTCACAGCCCGAACAACGTAGCTTCTCCTAGCGGTAGCGCAGTCTATGTTAGTTCTCCTCAACCGAGCTATATAGCTTCTCATACCCTAGGCTATGAAGCTTCTCCAGAAACTGATGATGCCAACAGTTCTCAAGCAAATAAAAATACTGAGTCATGTGATGTGACACTTCTCACTTATTACAGTAATGCGGATGGTTTTTTTAAATGTTAGCATCATAAATCACGTTTAATTTAAGTTTTTATGTTAAATTCAATTTATGTAATCGCTGTTAAAGTTATGTTAAAAAAATCAATCAAAGAAATTTATAGAAAAATAAAAAAGTTACTTATTTCTTACCCGTATTTCTTCTTTTAGAGCTTCAACGAGAGCCTGACAAACGATGGGGATGTTGCGGCTAATGAACTGATGTGATATTTTGAATAGGTATCCAAGACTAGTAAAACTATCACCACTAGCCAAAAATCGAAGAGTAACTGCTAATCTGTCTTTCACAGGAATAGCTGGTCTCATATTGGTATCTTGCCTATATATTTTGGGTCCAATTTTAATTAAAAGACATTCAAAATCTTCAGCTGACATTCTGCAAAAGTTTTCAAATTTTCCTGAAGGTTCTTTTTGTAAATCCAATATCATATCTGAGGCATTGTACCTAAAATAATAGTTTTGCTATAAAAATATTTATTTGTTTAACAAAAAGTAAATGTGTGTTTTCAATAAAAACTATGAAACAGGAAGAATCCCATAAACGTTTATTATTAGATTGTTTTTTTATACAAATATTTACTGTTTCCATAAGTTTAATGTTATTATAAAAAAGGTGTAGAATTAATTATAACATCAAAGCTAAGATGGTAAACACAGTTAAATGGCCATTCATTGTAAATACATTCAATAAACATAAAATGTTTATTCATCAGTCTAGGACTAACCTAAAATTTTATTGTGTGCATATTTAATTTATTTGACCTGCCTTAACAGCAACATATATATAATAATTTTAGGTTAGGCCTAGACTTAAAATTAGGCCTAACCTAAAATTATTGTATGTATTTTGCCGTTAAGGCAGGTAAAATAAATTAAATATGCACACAATACAATTTTAGGTTAACAACACTTTTTTCATTATGCATTACATTTTCTATTTGTTAACTCCTACCGCAACCCGCGTTACGGAACTTAGTTCCAAAAATAATACTTTATTTGCTTACCGTTCTCTGCTCTTATTTAGAGATAACATCCACCACCTTCTAGTGCGTCTTTTACGTCTCCTTTCTTCGAGTAATACGTTGCAGGACAATACAACGACAGCAGCACTAGCGATAGCGATATCGTTATCATATTCGTCCATTTTTGCAACTGGTCAAACGTTTGTACCAAACTGTTTTCTAAAATATTCGATCGAACATTCGATGCATCGTGTAGCAGGAAGATTCGGTGCACCATCTGTCGAACATACTTGTCTCAAACATTCGGTCCAACGTTGGAGCAAGCGTTCGTAGCATCGTGTAGAACCGGCTTTATTTTCGCCAAAATGTTGAAAGTAGCCAATACATAATCAGCAAACAGCTCATGGAACACACAGAGAAGTTCCAGAAGTTGTACCGCATGAATCATAAAATTACGTGACCTTCTTGAGAGACCATTGTCACATAAAGAATAGTAGATGGCGTGATTCTGTGATTCTTTTTGAAGCTATTCAAAAAGTGACTTTCCGCACTTGTCAACGCAGTACACCGTGGGAACGAGAGCGTCAGGGCTGTCTGCGGATGGCCATGTGACTTGGAAATGTGTTCTGCGCATGCATCAACTCAAGATGCAAGCTGCATGCAGCGCCAAAACACCGACCGATCGGTTCCTAGTGGCGCTGCATGCTCATGCGACTAGCACACGAGCTGCACTATGCCAGTAGTACCATGCCAGTCGCATATGTGTGTAAGCCCCACGTGATTAACACAGGTTGGTCTACGAGCTGCATGCTAGTAGCAAGAAAAATGCTAGTCGCACCGTGCGAGATGCATATGTGTGTAACCCGCCCTAGTGTTGACGGAAATACTTAGTGAGAGACCAATATTTATAGGAAAATCACAATATAGGACTACTATATCTTTAACCGTAGACTTAAGCGATATTTACTTTTGTCCAGAAATTCAGGCGTATCAAAAGAGGGTATTTTTAAAATATATATACTTCCTGTGAAAATAACAATGTTAAACAGTCCCACGACAGAAAGTTTAAATCCTTCTTGGGGTTTAAAAAATAAATAAACTCTTGAACAGAATGCCAAATTTCAAAATTATAACCGTACAATTAATTTAGAATCTTTTTTGTTTACAGTCGGAATTTCTTGAATTTGGATTTTAACATAAATTCGGATGTAACCCCGGGGAGGGAGTAATTTTAAAATATATGCTTCCTGTGAAAATAGCAATGATAAGTAGTCCCATAACAGAAAGTTTTAATCCGTTGGTGTTGTTTAATCCATAATTCATGGGGTTTAAAGAATAAATACATCCTTGAACTGAATACAAAATTCCGAAAGTATACTCCTAAAAATTAGCATCTTTTTGGTTTACCGTCGTATTTTCTTGAATATTTTTTTTATAAGTGGTCGTTAGTATGTCATGAACGTATACGTATCAAAAATAATTAATTTTGCCTTTTAAACCAATGTCATGTGTTTGTTGAAAGTAAAGAAACCCTTGAGCGTCGGGCGGCAGTCGAAAAATTATCTAACTGGTTTGATCCTGAGCGGCACCCTGCGGCTAGCGTTATGCTAACGCTCATCCGCCGCTTGCATCGTAGCCAGTCAACCGTGTTTAACAAGGAAACTCCATCAGTTAGATACTTTTCGTGTGAGCATCAGCATAGACAACCAACATGTGTACCAAATTCGAACTTAAAATTCGGCCACTAGAGTGCGAACTCATATATATACAATTTATTACAGTTATATATGTATCATTTTTAATGACACGCCAAAACGTGTTCTGTGGACCATGATTGGTGCTCATTTTCATTTACCATTCCCGACCTAAGGTTTCACCATAGCTCATCTATAATCGCAAAAGCTGATCTTTCCTATGGAAATTATTCACTAATAATCCTAAAAATGTTTAACAGATTATCTTAGCCTACTACTAAATAGTTTTTAAAGTTTATTATAGGTAGCAGCACTTTAAGGGATAAAGATTTACAAATTAACACTACTGTTATTGATTTAAAATATAGTATTGTACAAAACCGACGGTTAAAATTAATAATAGTTTGTAATTTTGATTTAGGTAGCAACACTTCCTGGACTACTGCAAAATTATCATAAATAGTTTCAAATTTAACTTATAGGAGGCAGCACCTTACGGGACAAAGATTTGCAAATTAACATTATTATTATTATTGATTAAGGCTCTTCTTTACCTTGAAGAAAACTCCCGAGTGTACAGTATGATTTCAATAAAAAGGTCCGACTTAAGCCACAACATCGTTGAAACATGCATTCGTATTAACGTGTTTCGGATCCTATTTTATAAATTAACAATCTGGGAAACTACTTTTAAGTTATAAAGAAGGCTTTACATTTTTTACGCGTTAGCTTAAAATATGGAAATTATTATATAAATAAAAAACAGAACACAGTTTCACATAAAAAACGTTTAATAATTCAAACGCGTTTCGATGACCAGGTCATCATCATCATCATTGACGGTTACAAACTTATAACTTAAACGTTTTTTTATGAGAAACTGTGTTCTGTTTTTTATTTATATAGTGTTATTTCTCATAAGTCCAGTTCAAGTTTAAATTGTATGGAAATTATTGCTTAAATTCCCAAAAAATGCATTAAAAATAACCAATTTTTACACAGTTAAACCGTTGATTAAAAGGAGTTGCCGTCGATTTCTTTCAATTATGAGATACAAGACAAAAGCACATAGCCTTTAATAACAATTTAAGATGTTTCACAACTTTTTAGATTGAAAAACGGCGTCCGAAACACGTTAGTACGAAGTACATATTTTTGCTGTTTTACGCAAGGTATATAGGCCATTTGCAGTGGGCTTACTATTGAGCCCATTTGAAAGCGATTTATGCAAAAATTTCGGAGTTCCCACGTTTTGTCCACATTTGCCTGTTTTAGAAGCACTGCAAATGGCCTAATCTAATAGATGACCCTTAAAATATAGTGATGTACCAAACCAATGATTCAAATTAATAATAGTTTATAATTTTAATTTAGGTAGCAGCACTTATGGGACTAGAGCAAAGTCAGTAACTCTTTATCCAGATTTAATTACTTTTAAACAAAAGTTTTGATCGAGTTGGCTGTCCTCTGGTGGCTTTTAAATGAACTATTCTGCAAATAGTTCTTACTTAAAGTACTAGAAAGCGTTGGTATTTTAGAAGATTTTTTATCATAATATTATAATGATAAGTGTATCTAGAAACACTATAACAAGTTTGTTTATCGTAAGAATTCCCCTAAGTCAAAATAACCCCATACGTGACAACAGTTTATATAATAATTGTACAATGTGAACAAAACGCATCAACAAGTAACAGTTCACATCAAAACGCAATAGCATATATAATACAAATTTTACAAGAACATAAAACCTAACTAGTCTAATAAAAATTTATCAATTTTATTTTACTTTCTGTAATGAAACCTCACTATAATCAAAATGTGCTTTTGGAATAACATTTATATAATACAAAGTTATATAAAACAAACGATTCAGTCTGTAAAAGTTTGCATGTAGGTTAAACAATAATATCTATATACCGTTGGTAGTACTGTTTCCTTATTCTGTATTGTTACCATGTTAATCTTTTCATAATTTTTTTTCAATTCATTTTCCGTTCCGTTATTTCCCAGTTTTCCCACCAGAATCCAGAACTTTCATGTTTGTTTGTGTAAATGATGGCGTCAGGGCTTATTTGTTCACATCATTTAAGTGTTATTTTCACTGATAAATTTCGAAATTTTGGATTTAGTTAATATTTATTTTAGACCGCTAACGCTGCCAACCCATGGTAAACATTAACTATTCCATTATTTTGGTTTTTTGAGGTGTGTAACACTTAAATCATTTTGCACCGCTTTTCATCACAAGGTGGGTTCTACTTGCTAGTAATTATGTTTGTAAGTATAATAAACAACATTAGTGTTATGTTTACAATATATTAAATAGGATTATTAAAATATGTTGTTAATAAGCTATAGTTTTCCTTAAGCGATGTAATTTATACAAAGTGTGATGGTATCCTATAAATTAGGCTTGACTCAACTTAGCAGTCAACTTTCATCCGGTCTTACCAACATTATAATTGGCAAAGACCGGATATACATCCGGAATATTGACCCAATTCCTATATTTTTTCAAATACCATAGGATGAATAGCATCATAAATTTACTATTTGACCCTAGGCTGATATTTTTGCAGGCAACGATGTTGTTTTACATTCTACTGTTAAATGTTGAATACAGGTAAACATAGCCTACTGTGACTAAACACTATAGGAATAGTAAATTTGCGCCTGAACTATAATTGAACAGATTTGTGACAATTTAAATCGGTTATGTATGCATTAAGTAGGTAGGCTACTTTATTTTATAATATATAACTCTGTTTAGTAAAGACAAGTTTTATGTGTTTTGGGTTGTATAGGCTAATTTTGCAAAGAGTTGACTAGGCTACTAATTGTTTTGTTAAGGTTTCTTTAAAATAGTGTTTTTTGCTGGAGTAATACTATTATATAAACAATAGGCTATATTTTATTTCATGCCTCAGTGATTTCAATTGCGTAGAAGAGTAGTACTTGGCCTAGGCTATGTATACAATTATTTAAAAAAAATTTTTCAAATTAAAAACCTTTAATATATGCTTCTGTAGAGGCCTATAATATATACTTGGTATATAAATATTAGACTTATACTATAAAATACAATAATAATACAAATTTCAGTTTGAATATTGCATTACAAGTTGCTTAGTCAGACTATTTGTGGATTTACTGGTGACTATTTATTTTTACAATAATGAAAACAAGCCAGCAACTATTCTGTAAATATTATGAAACTGTATACTCCAGTGATTGTAAAAAAGTAAAGAATAACTTTGTTTTGATAAATTTTAAAGAAATAAGTAAAGAAACAAAAATTCAATAAAACATTTAGTCATCTTGGCAACCTGATTGCTGCTACAACACGGCCAGATTTACAACTGAATAATCAATATAAACAAATGAACTTTTTTACTTTTAAAACAAAAAAAGGAACTTACCTATAGATTAAAGAAAGTTTTGTTTGCTAAATGAAATTGAAAGTTTAGAATAGGTAAGTTACATGTTAACAGGTACTATTGTTTCTTAATTGGACACATATAGGCTATACCTAACCTAAAATAATGTTTCAACATTTATTTGTTTTAAAATTAAATATTGTTTCTAACAAAATTAAATAACGTAAAACTAAATTGCTTGGAAGGTTATAATGTAACCCAGGCAGCACAAATATGTATATAATCTATATAATTAATACGCTACATGAAACTTTGTCGGTTGAACTCCTCCGCCATTTCTTAACCGATTTTATCCATTGACGTCTCATTGGAAAGAGCGTGTCGCGTAGATTTGCAAACTGGCCTTACATTTTTGAATAAGTCCCTTGGGCTCTGCATCAGTGGCTTTTAAAGTTCCCATGTTAATCTTATGGAAGGTCAATCTTAAGGAAGAAGAAGAAAGATTTCTTTTGATTTTATCAGGGGCACAAAAAACAGCTGTTCATATGAAAAGCTTAAAACAGCTGATTTTGATGAACAGCTGATTTTGATCAACAACTGATTTGGATCAAAAACTGAATATCATTTTAGGTTAGGTAAATCAAGCAATAGCGAAGCATTGCCGTGTCCACTAGTATGTATTAAATACTTTCAACCAAAGTATAAATATAGTATATAATATGTATATGAAAGTAAATAATACGTATTATATACATATAAATGTCCCCCAAAAATATGGATAAAAAACGTATATATAACGTATACTAATATGTTTTGTATACATATCCTATACTAACATAATAAAATATGTATAAAGTTTTACATATTAAATATGTATAAAATGAGTAAAGTAATATATAAAATACAGATATTATACGTATTTGTTGATACTTTAAAAATACTTTATGTACATGGTGCTCAATTTTGACTGCCGGAAACTTCAAGGGGTTATTTGTCAGCTAAAAACAAGCAAATAATACAATATAACATGTGTTCAATCTCAAACCGTTTTCTGTAGTCGGTCTGAATATGTTTTTATAAAATCCTAAATACCGGTACCTCAAAAGCGAGTAAACACAAAATCATGAAACTTAGCATGGATGTTGATATAGTTAAAAAGCAAATTTCATAGAAATCTGAATTTCGTATAATGTTCCGTTTCAAAATGGCGGCTGTTTAAAATATTAATGTCAAATATCTAAAAAACCACAAATTTCATTTAAAAAATTATAAGATACAAAAGTTTTGGAGAAATACGAATCTAATGGTATATCACTTTTTATCGCTGAGTCAAAGGTACCTAGATAAAAAACTTCAAATTAGTGGCCAAAAATATGGTTATGGCTCTACTTAGCACTAAAAAAAAACCTTTTTTGTTCACTAATTTGAATTTTTTTAGTTACCTTTGACCCAGTGATAAAAAGTGATATACCGTATCGTTAGATTCGTCTTTAAACTGCCCAAAATTTTTGTCTTTTTTTTCTGAAATTTGCAGTTTTTTTAGATATCTAAATTTAATATTTTAAACAGTCGCCATTTTGAAACGGAACACTATTAGAAATTCAGATTTATATGAAATTTGTTAACCACCTTCATTAACATTCATACTAAGTTTAAAAATTTTATGTTAACCTGTTTCTTAGATATTTAGGAGTTTTTAAAAAACACATACAGACCGACAGATAGAAAATGATTCGAGATAGGGCACATACTGTAAATGTATTATTTGCTTATTTTTAGATGGCAAATAACCTCGTGAAGTTTCAGACAGTCAAATTTGGATACCCTGTATTATTACTGTATATACCTTATACAAATTATTTACTGCTATGTTTGTAATATTCTACACAAATTATATCACATTCTATTTTGAGAATTAATAGATACAAACAATAAAAATATAAGTTTGATGAATTTCTAAGAAAAGACAAACTATTATTTATAAAACAATTTTAAATCCCCCTACAACATCGTTGGCTCGGGCGTATTTTGAATAAGCTGTTTTCAAAATCAGCTACATGTACAATCCTACAATTACTTTAACTTAGTAGTATTTATCCCGAAAAAAAGAAGAAAAAAAAAACATGTTGCATAATGTAATAATTTTATAAGGAAACAAAAACCCTTGCATTGGTTCTAACTAGTTACTTTCTGGCCTTTACTTGAGCATATTTTAAGGATCTAAAAGAGTTTCAGGCAGAAAGTAATGTGTATTAAATTTTTTATTTCATGTTTAATTTGAAGATTTTTTACAAAACATTTTGAGTTTTTGTTTTAACATAAATTTGTGTGCCAGCTTGGCGAAACCACTTGTTCGTCCTTTTTTCGAAGGTCTTCAGGTCGAATGTGCCTTGGTACTTATGCCGCATAACACCTGAAAACAATTATCGTTCACTTAAAAATTTATATTTATTAGGTAGTCATCAAGTTATTTTCCAAACCTAAAAAAAAACCGTTGACCCTGTGTTGTTGTGTGATTTAAAAAAAACTAGAATAAGTTTAGAGTGGTCAGTTTTTATAGGATTTATGAAAAAAAACCAAATCCTTACTTTAAAAGTTATGATAATACAGCCCATTTTTTCCGTGTTTATACTTTTTTTTAAATACAAGTAGAACCTTGATTATATGTCACTCTTTTAACAGTCACATTCCATTATACGTCATTGTCCAACGATGTCAACTTGCAATTTTGTGAAGCATCGTTATTACGGAAAGTGTCTGCACATCGTAGTGAAAATGGGAAGCGATTGTACTCAAAAGTATAGTTAAGAGGTTGGGAGGTTTTATTAAACATATAAAATGTGAATTATGCATTTTAACATGTTTTCATGTTTGTTTTATCCCCAAAACCACCAATGAAATTCCTTTTTCATATTCACTTAATGCATAATTTCTGTTATCCACCTATTCAGTTAACCGTCACAGTCATAGTCACAGTCCCAATAGTGACGGTTAATAAAGGTTCTACTCTACCTAATAAAGGTACTACATTTACATACAAAAGCACAAAATTTGACAAAAGTTAGATTCAATCCTGTATAGGCCTACACAAGTGACACACGACCTATTGCGGAGACAAAACAAAATTATTTAGTTTTATTAAAAAATTAATGTAATTTTGAAGTCAATTAAAATTACCGGTATGTTAGTTATTTTTCATATTAGTAGTTTTTTTGTTGTTGACAATATATGTTTACATGCATATATATGAGAGTTGTAGGCTACACAAATAATGCATATAATCTCTGTGGTAAATTGCAGTGGCTAATGTATTATACTATCATAAAACACAGAAGGTAATAAAATATATCAACAATATGAACAACAACACGTTGCATTTTCTTATATTAGTTCAATATAAGCCGATTTTTTAGTTGCTACATGTAAGTTTTACATATTGCTACAGTCTATTTTCATAAATTAACAAAAACCAAATTTTAACTAAGAAAACTGGCGGAAGTTTACTATTCGACCCTAGGCGAGCCTATGGCAACAGAAATGCAAGAATCATTTTAAAAAATAGCCTAAATGTTCTAACCTATAGTATTTAGTCACAGTATGATTAACTGAATTCAACATTTAACTTAACTGTAGAATGTAAAACAACGTTGTTGTCTGCAAAAATATCAGCCTAGGATCGAATAGTAAACTTATGGCAGAAAACTTTCTTAACTTATAATTTTATAAACTCTTGCGGTCCTTGATTTTAAAACGTAATGTATTTATGTATTTTAGGATTATTTTATTTTTTCAGCCTAGGCCTATGATAGACTGAACGAACATGAACTAGAGACGTAGGTTTTAGGTTAAGCCCAACCCATATTCACACGATTAGCGGTATAATAGCGATTTGTATTTAGGATTATTTTATTTTTTCAGCCTAGGCCTAGGAGAGTCTAGTTAACCTAGGATAGACCGAACGAACATGACTTCTTAGAGACCTAGGTTTTAGGTTAAGTGTCTAACCCATATTCACAAGATTACCGGTATAGCGATTTGTATTTAATTTAATACAACAATATATATATACAAAACATAACTTAATTTAAACTATAAACTTATTCCAATGGCGATTATTGAAGTAAAATAGTTAAACTACCGTACAACTGTCTTTTTGGTCGTCCAAAACTTTACTAGATATAATTCAAAACAAGCAAAGTACAAAAGAACGAATACGCTATAAACTACTTTAAAACAAATCTTCACTATTACACTAAAACGTATTTATTTAAACATCAAAATTATATGCTAATATTGTTATAATAAAACTCACAACTTACCTGAAATAACTGAAAAACTGTGGTGGCTTCGGGTTCACCAATTTGCTCATTTGCTGACAAGTGACAATGTCACAGAACACTCTGGTGGATTATAATGCAAGTAAAGTCCAGAGGTGTAAAGTAAGTATAATAAAATACAGCTGCTATCTTTTCTTGCAATCTTTAAAGTCAATTATGTTACTTAATACGTAATTTCGGTCAAAATTTCCGGTTTATTTTTTCGTTTCATTGTAAACTTTACTAATTTGATTTTCTTTATGAATGTATTTATGTATTAATATATAAATACGTATATGATATGTATAACTAATACATATACCAATCTTATACATTGATACATTATATTTACGTATTATATACGTAGTGTGCTACTTGGGAACGAATACTACTACGTTTTGATACAAGATAGACCAGAGAAAAAGTGGAATTAATTAGTTTAAGATTTGGACTCTAGGTTTCACCACAATACAGACAAAATAAAACTACTAAAAATAAATTAACGTAGATCATTTGTTTGTCCACTCATATTGCCTAGCCGGGTGTTCGACTACCAGCTCCCTTTAATAATTGGACTGCAACTGAATTTATAGACCTATTCTTGTTTAAGATTTTATTGGTAGGCCTACTTTTATTTTTTTTTAAATATTGTTATAAAAAAAAACTATTTGTTCTGTTTATTTTTGTCTTTATTGTTTTGTTTTTTTATAAAAATATCTATTGTAACATTGTTATTTAAAATTTATTTTGATTTTGTTACAGAAAAGTGTACCTGAAAACATTTTGCCATACAAGACAATGCATGGAGTTAAGAATTAGTAAATTATGTAAGTGCTCGCCTTTTATGTTCATTAATTATTTTGTATCGATCTTTTATTTTTAGAACTTACGTTTATGATAAACCTTTTTTGTTTAGATTTGTATGCTATTTTTTATTCTAAACTATTGTGATCCCAGCTGTTTTGTTATAATCTGAAACATAAAAGTCAGACTAAATTCAGATAACCAAAATTCTACAACTGCGTCATTGCTGCCTGTTTCAAGCACTAAGCAGCCGATAACCCAATGTGCATTATTTAATTAAATTAGTAGTTTATTAGAAGTTTAAATAGGTGACAAGACACAATCTGGTCAGAAGTGGCGATGTTCTAGAAGAAAAGGATGTTCGGCGCATCTATTCACGGATTGTGTGGGTGAAATTTTGTTATATACAGTGGGTGTACAAAGATGTTCTATCCTAAGTAGGAATGTGGGCGTACAAAGCCATGAACCGTGTTCTATCCTAAGTAGGAATACATTTCTACTATTACTGAAACCACCTGCAAAATTGATCAGAACAGAGATGCGTCCGCTCCCGATTCCGTGACTGACAATGTCACCCGAGACGATGATATTGCTTGCTCAAAAACTTAAGCAAAGCTAAAAAGGAAACCTTCCTCTTCTTCTGAAATGTGCTACAGAGACCTAACCTATTCAATTATTTATCTAATTATTTTAAAGGTCATATTGCTTTAATGATCTTTAATGGTGGGTAGAACTATCATAAGTTAAAATTTGTTTTTATATTTTACCGTCGGGCCAGTTTTCCTCAGCCCTGGCGCTAACCGTCGGACTAGTATAACCCCAAAATATTGACTGTCGGAAAAGTTTAGCCATTCCCGATTTTCCTTCGACAGTCAATGGTTCAAAATTAAAATTGTAATGTTAAACTCTGTTTTCCACTATCAACAACCAAATTTGTTTTATCCTGAGGGTGATCCCTATTTTGTCTCTCCCAAACAAACTTTTGCATCAGCCTTTGACCGGTTGTGCCCCCTCCCAAAACAATAGTCCATGCGACGCCTATGTTGCAATGTGTAAATTGTTTAATGACAATAAAGTCAAATGAAAAATGAACCTAATTGAAAACGAGTACTTTTAATGTATTCACTTGGTACCATTAAAATTATATAATTTTGTTTTACAGATGGAGTGTGCCTGAAAACATTTTCCTGTGTAAGGCCAACACATCACGCCCAGAATTAAACAAATAAGTAAGTTTCAATTGCTTGTATTAATTCAATTATATGAACTTGGATGTTTTTAGAAGCTCTTTCCTGAAAAGTTTGGCACCCACGTTTTACAAAAACACTTTAAATTTAGTTGAACTTAAGAATTGATCTTCTGATTTTGATCAGCGATTGTACCCTCAGGAGAAGCTTCGCTGTGTCATAATTTTCATGCACTACACTAAATATTGCACCTTTAGACCAAAATATTTTTTCTTAGTTTTTGTTTTTTAACCCTCCCAGTGGCAGACTGCCCAAAGTGACGTTCTCTCAGGCGCAAGATACAGCTATTTTGACAATTAGCGAGAATTTGCATACATTTGCATTTTCGATTAATTACTTCACTTAGAATTATCCAATCGTAATAAAACCGGCACCGTTGGAAAGAAAATGAATTAAACTTTAATTTTTGTATTTAAAACTTTTTCGTAAAACGTATATTTACATACGTAATCATCGTTTTAAAATATGCACATCGGTCTACAGCTCTTTCCGTGCGCGAATCTGCATACAATTGCACTGTTATTTCCCACTTCTTCAACGTTCAAGACCATCTACACAGATATTTCTTTGGCTATTATAACGATACCATTGGATTCGTCAAGATTTTATCTTTCTGTTGGTGCCTTCCAATCAGATGTCAATATAAAAACAGTATTTTTTCCAAGAATTACTGTAAACCCTTGCGATTAAACAGTTTTTCAACCAATGAAACAGCCCATTTGTCAAGTGATTTTACGCCTACCATATCAAATGTTTTGACAGATTTCTTTACACGATTTTGTACAGCAAAGTCTGAATTTTGTAACGGTGGGAATTAATCCAGAAATAACCGGTTTTTTGTCTGTCTAGACGACAGTTGAAATGTACATAATTTTTACGTTCTAGTGAGAAAGTCTAGCGCGTGGGTTCCCACGGTATTCAAATATCCCGTTCTCTTTCGCAGCTGTAGACTGGCGACTTTTCATTAGATTGATGTCATTTTGTTATTCAAATAAATATAACTCAAACACTTTTGTGAACTAAGGAAAGACAAGTATACCGTTCTTTTCTTTGATTTATCCTCTACACTTTGTTATAATAATATTTCATTTTTGGGTAAAGCATATATCAGTAAATGACGTTACAATCTAGGCCTAGGTTTGTTACCAGTCGTGTACTTGGAACATAAAAACTGTTTTTTTTTTCAAAATAAAAAATTTGAAATTGATAAAGGTTTTTGTACAGTTTTATTTAGAACTAAATTACAAAACTTTTTTACTCTTATGAAAAAAATACAAAAAAATGTTTACTACTTGTTATGTAGGCCTAAAGTTGAACTTTTTCCTTTCGTTACTGAACATTTTTTGTTTCTTGAGCTAATAACTTTTACAATTTCAAAATAAACTAATTTTTAGTGGCATATTTGAATTCTTTGAACTTTCTTCTACAAAAAAGCTAATGAACACTTTTGGATTGGGGTTCATTTACTATTTTTGGCGAATTTTTAAAAATATGCTTGCAAAATGCTAAAAACGGGCTTTTCAATTTTAGCTTCAACAATGCCAGTTCTAGGGTTAAATATCTTTATTACTGTATTTTTTATCAATATTACAATTTAGCAAAATAATAATAGTTTAAAGCTGTATTTTGTTTTTTCTTTCTGTAAAACATGGTATTTTCCCTATAGGATATCGGTACAATTTGCAATTTTGTACCCCATGTATATATTATTTGTTCTAAAATATATATATTTTATCTTCTAAAATATAAATACAGAAATGTAATATAATAAATATAATTATTAATACAAATAATTAAAAACTTAGTGGTTATAACCTAAAAAATTATAGAGTTTCGACTCACCGATATCACTACATGAAAATTAAAACTAATACTAAAACTTTATATCTATATTTATTATGATTTAGTTTTAAAAGTTATTATACTCATAAATAAATACAGTAGAACCCCTAGACCCTGGCCGGTTACGAGTTTGACCGGTTGATCTGAGGTTCCCGTAAAAATATATGTTTGTTCAAAAATAACCTACAGAACATATTTCATAAATAACTAAGCAAATAAGACGTTATTGCAACTCATTTTATTGTATGCACTGTACATACATAAGCAAACAAACACCAACAAATTAAACATTTTAACTTACATAAACTTTGAAAACTTAATTTACATATACTAATTTATATATACAAGAACTTTTGTTCTCATGAAATTCAGTAAAGGTTCCGACAAAGCAACAGACAAAGAAAGAGAAAGAAAGGATGCCGCTTTGTTAATTGATTCTAAGAAAAATACAGTTGCCGTGGAAGCAAGAGGGGAATCAAATCTTGCAACTGTATTTTTCTTTGAATCAATTGACAAAGTGGCATCCTTTGTTTCTTTTTACGCCCCTCCTCCCCTGCCGCACACCTAACGTTGCGTCACCCCGCTTTATTTTCTAGGTAATGTCCGTCAAACAATCAATGTTTGAGACTTCGGCCAGTTAATATATTTGACTCTGTTGTTCTTTGGGATAGGCCGGTTAATCCAAGGCCGATTAAGAGGGGTTGTGCTGTAATATTTGTAAACTGAATGAACTAAAGATCACTTGTAAACAAACCTAATGTCACTGGCGGCTTGAACTATAAGGTTTACTGGTTCAGTGAACCACCGAGCAACTGGATTTAATACTGTAATATTTGAATGACTACGATACTGGGTTTCATAAGTCCAATAATATATAGTGTAAAGTTGTTAAAATATAACAGGGAGTTACAACGTGCGGCTCTAGAAGCATTGTTTATAGAATGAGCCTCCTGGCCTGGGAAGGGGGAATTACCAGTAGAACATTGTTTATTGATGCAGTCTAGATACATTGACTCTGTTCACCACCCAAAGATACAGTTCACATCTGTGTTACATAAACAGCGCACTTATTTCTTTGTGTGTTTGTTTACCTCCTGCTAATAAATCAACTATACTATGTAAGACAATTTTGTACTCAATTTTTCATTTATAATTAGTTTACATACTCCAATCTATCATCAAACCTAATTGTTTGATTCTAGGTTCTGTTACATTACACGCTTAATGGTGATTTTTGTAACAGTCAAATTCTAATTTTAAAAATTCTCCTTTCGCTCGGTTGGTTTGAACCAGTAAACTAATAATTCACCAACCGCCAAAGTGTTAATAATTATGGAACTAGACTCAGGCGCGGATCCAGGGGAGGGCAATTGCCCCTCCCGAACTCCGAAACAAAAATGTTACGTGTCTTATTACATTCTGATTTCTTCCGGAAAAACGCGAGATTAACGCATAGAAAATTCGATCGGGAAAGCTTTGTTTCTTGCGTATTGAAGTTGAATTGGTCGGTTCACCGTTCTGACGATGGATTGAGACCTTCGCGTCTTGCTTCGTTTTCGGCTTAATTAACTTATATAGTAAAATTTCTAATCTATGGTTTTCTTAGCTCTTTTGGCTAGTTGTTTTCAAAAACAGATCAAGTTTTCTAATTTGTTGGTGTATTTTGATATTTTATTGAGATATAAAGTTTTGAACTAATATGAAACAAACTTCAAAACTAACATCTTTCTATATATAAAAAAAAAACAGAAGACATCAAAGCAATAGGTAAGCTTCCTCTTTATTCGGACACGGTTGTACTTAGGCCTACATATATAGGCAATAGGCTTATATTTACGTACCTCAATCAAATTAAGCACAAGTTTTATTTTTAATGTTTTGTCCAAATAAAAAATCCTTTTGTTAGTTCAGCATTTACTTTACGTAATTCTAAATTAAAACTATTAAAAAGTTAATAATGAACAATGAAGGATAATAAAAAATAATAAAATCACTAAAAATCTAACCTCTGATAGTTCCGCAAGTAATAAATAAAATATTGTACTGTTATCGTGTAAGTCTACGCACGTTTTAATTTGTGAATAAAATTTAAATCCGAAATAGATGTGTTGAATTTTATTAAAGTCAAATTATTGTTTGGTGAACAAATATTGTTCTCACTCACAATATGGTTATAGGCCTAAGTGATAAGTTACATCGTCAAATCATCTGTGACTTCTATTTTCTTGTTCTTACTCGTATCGGGGCTTATGTCCCAAAATCAGAACTTCACTCATTAGAGGTCGTCAAAAAAAGTAATATTTTTTCGTAAAAAGTGTAATATTTTGACATATTTGTTACAAGTGCGAGTAAGATCTCAAGCAAACAATCAAAATTGCGCTGTACAAAGGCCGATGCCAAACCAAAGTTTTTTAGACATCCGTAAATACAAAAATAAAGAATTTAACAAGTAAAACAAGTTGACAACTAAAATATTTCCATTCAAATTCAACGTATTACGTTAACATTTTTTATATTTTCTGGGAACAGCCCCAGGTTATTTTGCATACCTGGGAAGTATTGCCCCCTCCCAGATGAAGTCCTGGATCCGCCACTGACTAGACTAGTCATACTAGGTTTACATAGTATTTTAAACCTAGAAGTGGTATGATATTCTGGGGTCATTTTATGTCACTTAGAACACAGATGTTTGACTATTCAAAATGCCTCTGAAACATTTCAATTCGTGTCTCCCAGTTTAAATTGCTTTGATTACGACACAACTGCAAGGTAAAACGTTTCAACCTTTCAACGCTCGGTTGCCGATTTACGTTTATGTTAGAAATAAACTGCGCTGTAAAATATTTGTAATTTACAACACTTGGTCTGGACATAGCTAATTATTATTACTAGGGGCTCTACTCTCTAAAGGCTCTCGCTAATCTTTGGCTCGTTTGTAACTGGGTGAACGAGCATCGTTCAGTATTGTTAACATCTGGATTGTATCTGTTAGAATATTTAGTGACTTTGAAGGAGGTATAAAAAGAAGTTCAGATTTTAAATTTTATGAGCATTTTTAAGACTTTATGCACGTTTTTGAAGACATAAGACCTAGCGCATTCAATTCCTGACGTCAAATAACCCCTGTATGCAAATTTTTATCAAAATCGTTAGAGCCGTTTTCGAGATCCGCGATAGATACAAGAATTGCTCATTTATTATACGTAGCTAGTAATTATAAAATTTATTTCGTACAATAGATTCTGCATTATATTTCACTATTAATTGTTATAAATCTTACGGTAATATTTGTACCTAAAATATTTGAGTGTATAGTAGCCTAATAACATATGTTTTATAATTTCAGGATACATCTGATATCTATTAAAGACGCAGAGATCTAATATTACACAAACTCTAATGGACACTTTTACATCGGCCGATTGCTGGTAAGTTTAAAAACAATTAAAAAAAAACTACAAACTCTGTTATATTTATTATTGTTACAGTTTCACATTTAATGATGCGAATATTTGGGTGAATTTAATCCTTTAAGGAGTGATTAATTTCTTGCAAAATGAGGAAGGCCGTTCCAGAACGGCCTGAATGAATCAAAGTTGTTAAACGATATTTACGACTTCCCCTTTTTTAATAATCAGATTAATATGGAAATAAAAATTTGAATTGAGTAACGGATTGTTGATGAAATGAATGTAGTTGTCATGTTGATTGATCGGAGAGGGAGTGACACCATGCTAGCAGACAATAACAGTGCCAGCTGATTGTTGTGCCAAATGACACTTCGTTAGCAGCTTCACCACTTATAATAAAAAGTGTGTTGTTTTCGCAAAGCAAAAAAAGAAGAAAGACAGTACCTTTAAATGTAAAGATTTTTCTGGGCTGGTTAAAATATTTTAAGTTAGGTAGGTGTTATTACGAAGCGGCTACTCGCTTGGCTCTGATGCTAGAGGGTACAAACATATATCATACATATAAATATATATATAGGGTGTCCCCGAACTCTCTGGACCCCTTTTGTGGATATGTTCCTGGGATCTATACAAACATATTTCACAATATAAACATGGGTCTACGGTGCTTATTTTTTCGTCTGCCTGTCTGTATGTGTTTTTTACAAAATACTTTTGGAAGTAAAAAAGATATTGAGCTCAAACTTTGTACACCTATTTGTTGCGTAACCTTTTATCACTGTACAAAACATTAGAACATTATTTTAAGTATTTTCAAAATGGCGGCCGTTTATAATTTTTAATGTCAAATATCTCAAAAACCGTTAACTTTATGAAAAAATTACAACAGACAAAAAAAATACTTTTTTAATGACAAACACAACGGTTTATTTATTTTGAGCTCAAAGGATAACAGAGATATTGACAAAAAAAGGAAAATTGTATTTCTTGGTAGTTGTCAACAATACCCAGAATTACACTCTAGAAACAAAATATTTTAATGCGTTTTGGGTCAAATATCGCAAATATTATTGCCGTCTTGGTCCCTGGCCCATGTTGCCTAAATCAGGCCAAGGGCGGAGTTATCCACATACATGGCATCTAGAATTTGCCAATTATTACGGTTTTCAGAGTTACAAAGAATTTCATCTCTATTTCTAATGTCACTTATAAAATCATTATCAACATCTTCATTTTCCAACATACACTTATTAAATCATTCAATACTGAAATAATGCACTTAATAGGGCATGCGGCGTACCAAGCTCCACAGTAAAAATATTTTCTAGTGTAGTAATCAGACCATTACCTCCCTAACCCCCTCCACTCTTCACATCCAAGAAGTTTACCAAGAAGTGCGGTCTGACCTATTGCGTCATTGTTTCTATTTGTAAATATTCATCGACATTTTGTGTTTTAGAATACAGTGACAATTTTGAGTTTTCTTAGAACATTTATATTTACAATGCTAATTTACGTGGAAGAATCCGACGACACAACATAATTAGGGCAGAAAGAATCAAAAGGTGAAGCATTGACAACAAAAACACCATATGAAACATGGAAGCTTTCTTTTCCTGACTGTTATTGACAACATCGTTGAATAAACTAATATTTGGATAGAAAGAAATGAAACAGTTTTTCATGACTGCAGAACTCATAATTAAATAATACACAAGACGTTTACCTTCTTCTTTTATTGTGTAATGGTTTGTTTTCTGTATTCTATTGTAATAATAAATAGTTTAAAAAAAGTTTTTAGTTTTTTATTTAACTAAAACATTTTTTCAAAAGGTACGTACAAAATAAAGTTCAACCAAATGTATTGTAATTTAACCCTTAAAGCGCTAAGCTAAAATATGGGCTACCGCTCATTTAGAGTTAAAAAAATATATTTATTTTCTCAATGTTCTTTTTAAAATTTGATTCTTAGGGTTAAAAAGTGTACACAAAAAATACTCAACTAATTTTAAACTTGTTTTAAATATTATTTAAGAATTTAGAAAAATTCAATATAAACTTACCAGAATTTACAATTATTCAAAAACTAAATTCATACAAGCAATACTTATTGTTGTCTAAAAATAAAACAATTATGTACTAAACTAAAAAAAAACAAAAACTTATACAAAACTAAAACTTTGGAATAAATATCAATCAGCTATCAAACAAACAAACAAACAAACAAGGGACAGCTGAGTGAAACAGATGCGTCTATAGGCGTAAGCCGTACTGAGAACGCTTGCGATAGTAGACTATTTTGCTCTGTCGACAGAACACAGACCTATAAAACGTCACAGACTTAGCTTATATTTTTTATTTGGTCTAAACATACTCAAAGAACATCTCTCTGCACTCTATTGGAAGTTTCGTGAACTATGGAATTGTCTATGCATGTGTTAGTGTATTTGCGTTTGAAGGCAGAGATTGGGTCGTGCCGCGTCTAAAGGCGCTAGCCGCCCGTTAAGGGTTAAATCACTGAAAAACTTTCTATATATTACCATCCTTGTGAATCAAAAAATTGCCTCGAGACAAGTAAACATTACCAATATTTATTACTACAATTATGTAATGTTAAATCTCTATTAAATATAATTCAGCTAATGCGGTCTTTTGTACTCCGGGCAACCGATTGTGTATTAAGGGTTAAATCCAACATAAGACTCTATGACATTGTGTAAACTAATGCGTGCGAACTCTGATCTCCATCCCATAGTGTAACACAGGAACATTCAAGTACAGTAGTTCATATATTTTCTAGTAGAGAGCAGCACCTATCAGTGCAAAACGATAGAAGCTATTCGTTTTAAAACGAGTGTAGCACATGAAGTTGAAAAGAAAATACGTTTATATAGCACTGCGATACAGCAGCAGCGGAACATAAATAAACGGGCATAGAAGTGAAATAAACAGGCTGCTGTGTGCAAATGTAAAAGTGTATTTCAATAAATTAAATAAGTTTGCAGAATCCATGTAATTTGGAAATGATTTCATACAGAAAATTGTTTCTTGGCAAAATATAACATGATTTAGGCCTATTTTTAATGTAAAAAAATAACTGTCATGGAGAATAAATTGTTTAAAATTAATCTTGTATAAATCTTTGCTTTCAGATTCAACCTTTTTGATCACCATCAAGACATCTATAAAACCATCAACTTGAAAACACCTATAAACCATCAACTTGAAAACATCTATAATCCATCATCTCTCCAAGGCTCCTGACTGTGTCATTGTGTTTATAATTCAGGTATGCTTTTATTTTAAAAAGGACTAACGTTTTGTTTACCTAAAGGATATGTTTAACCCTAGAACCGGCAGACGGTTACCGTCACTCCAACACATTTGTAACGAGTGTAATTGCATTGAATATTTTACCCACTAAAAATCTTGAACCACCCAATCTGAAAAAAACAAACACCATTGTAAAGGTAATGTTTCAAAATTTAATTTTTGTATTTACAATTTCTTTCTAAAACGTATATTTACATACATAATCATCGTTGCAGTTTATTAGTTTTCTACAAATCAATCGGCGCCCGAAAATTCATACAAAACATAACGAAATAACTCAACTTTAGTCAATCTCTAAAGCCCGCCCAGTAGGTTTTCTTAGTTAAACCTATGTATCGATGGATTCATCACAATTTCCCTTATCCAATATATCCAATCAAAAATCGGACAAATATTTCTGAAGTTGTTTGGCGTTTTGTAGACCCTTGCAATTGGTCAGTTTTCAAACCAATAAACAGCGTTATTTATTTCACGTGATATCTGTGTGGCCTTAATCATTTTTTTAAAGATATTTTGGTATCTTTGTAAACATAATGCTAACTTTCCCTGTAAACCAAATATGCTATATTTGAACAGTTTATTGTGTAGGACCGTGGGAAGTGACTGCTAATACGGTCTCATCTAACGTTCGAATCTGAAGCCTAACGGACTTTTACAACATAGCCAGACATAGGGGTTTGCGCGCGCATCTTGTACAGGCGAGAGTTTTCTATATTTTTTCTAACTTTTGTTATTCAAATAATTCTAAGTCAAACACTTTTATGAAAATATAATTTACAAGTATACAGTTCAGTTCTTTGATTTATTCTCTACACAGTATTGTTATAATAATATTTCATTTTTGGGCAAAGCATATTAGTAAATTACGTTTCTAACTTGGCATACTTTTGATAGCAGTTTTGTAGTAGGAACTTAAAAACTCGTGTTTTCAAAATAACAAATTTGAAAATGTTGAGTGTTTTTATACAGTTCTATTTAGAACTAAATTACGAAACTTTTTTTACATTTATGGAAAAAATTACAAAAAATGTTTACTACTTTTTATGTAGACTTAAAGTTGAACTTTTATTTTTTGTAACTGAACATTTTTTGTTTCTTGAGCTAATAACTTTGTAAATTTTACATCTATCATTTTTTCAATGGCATATATAAATTTTTGGAACCTTTTTCTACAAAAAAGCTACGGAACACTTTTGGATTGGGGTTCATTTACTATTTTTGGTGAATTTTTGAATAAATGCTTGCACACGCCAAAAAATCCATTTTCGTTAAAGCTGCCAGTTCTAGGGTTAACACACAGATGTAAGCTGCACTCACTTTTTTACAATGAACATATTCTTTGTTTTTCTTGACGCTGATTGTCAACCTTAACCATGATTGCGCAACTAACTCGGTTTATCAGCAACGTTACGGTGTGTAGTAAACACGTTCAATGGGCCTTCTCCTACCAGAAGATACATAAAGAACTAGTTTAGAGACAATCGTAAAAAAATTGATTAAAATTCAGTGCAATGATTTTATATACAATTGAACTTGGTTATAGCATCAACAAAGGGACTGAACAAATGTTGACGCTACGTCCGAGTGATGTTATAAAGATGTACCAACAGGAAATCATATTTTTGTTAGCTTGAGTGAAAGGACAAACAACTTATACAGTATTAATACTACTATTGGCAACATTATTCATGACATTTATTAAAAAGGAAAACACTATACTTTTCTTTTAATGTACATTAGGGTCCCGATAATTGGAGCTGAGGTCACCTGCAATTATAAATTAGGTAACATGGGTTAATGTGTAAAGTTTTAATGAGTAAATACATGCAGTGCGTATTAACAAACTGTATTAAAAATACTAAAATCACAGTACGTATTAAAACTTTAACTTACTGTATTATAAAACAGGCAACAATTTTTAAGTGTCAACATTACTGTGTGGGGGGGACGGGACAACTGTCTGATCACAACTACGTAAATGTCTCGCTATACGATAGAGTCTCGCCGCGCTTTTCTATTGTCCGAACACTTTCCCAGCAAGGTCAAGGGTGTAGTTACGCACAGCACACCGCATACCATGTGAATTGTTAGTTAGGAGGGGTGGGAAAGTTAGCATTATTTTGTAGATTTATGACATTACAACCGAGTGGTTAAATATTTATTGACAACAGGGGTTTATAAAACAGAGGTTTATAATAATGTAAAAATAACGATTTGACCGGACCTTAAAAACAATTACGCTATGTCCGAGTTGACGCATTAGCCGAGGCCTTTAAAACCAAGTTCAACTGTATTGGAAAATTGCGGATGGATGTTTATAGTAATTGTGTGAAAGTTGTTTGCAAGTATCATGCAGTGGAGTGATGTGTCATAAGGAAGTTAATCGTGTGAAAGTAGCCTGGGTGTTGTCGGTCTTTGCTAAACATAAGTCAGTTGTCTGGCTTTGTTTTTTTCCATCTTTTACTACCAATAAGGATTACGATGTACAAGAACAAGGAACAGGTTTACATTGGTTGCTAAAAGGTGGGAATTATTTTTAATGAATACATCTTCATTAAAAAATTCTTTACAAGATATTCAACCCCAGATATAGTCTAGTATTTCGGTACTTTTAAGTTGTTTTTTTACCAGGTAAAGCACACAGCGGTGAAAATCTAAATTTTAAAGTTCAAAATTTGTCTCTTTTAATGAAGAGACAACTTATCATTTTTAAATGGGAAGCTCAATTGAGTGAATTCTTTAAAAAAACTCTTGTTTAGACAAAGAAAATGGGTACATGTGCTGTGTACAGACTTCGGGCAACCCAATGGATTCAAGGATTCCAATAGATTCACAATTACTTATAACTTTATATATTTTCCTAATAAATAAATGACTAAATTTCAGTACAAGTTCCTAAACCTAACTATAATAAAACCTAAAGTAACTTACAGTCACAATATTATATTTTCAGTTTATAAATATTTATGGGTTGGTACCGTTACTTAACTTTGCTAAAAATATAGTATGTATAGGTTAAAGGGCCAAGTAAACTTTTATATGTTTAGAAAATAAATTATTTAATTATTCCTATTCGATGAAGAAAACGGGTCCATTTGGTACACAAGTAGTGGAAAATTGATAAAAAGTTAAATATGACAGTCTTTTTGACAGGTCTGATCTGGCATGTTTCAAAATTACACTATGAAAAATAATGATACACAAACCATAATGCCGACTAAAATCTTGGTTTACATTCAACAAATTCATTTTTCTATTAGGTTGGACCTTTCCAATGCGAACAGAGGGCTAAAATTTTGAATTTATTATGGTCACTGGGTGACATTTCAGACAACCTAAAAATTATGGGTGACAAAAAGTGACAAATTTTGTTTGTCATATAATGAAGAATTTCTCCATAAAAATTGTAAAACAATATGTAACTTTATTCGAAATATCGCAAACAGAATCTTGTTGCAGCCGTTTGTTATAAAGCGAAGTGTATTACATTTTAAATTTGAAATAGTAACTCAAAAGTTTAGAGTGAATCTAAAAAAAAAAAACGCTATTCAGGTGGCCACTATATGTCTCGCATTTCTTGTCAATTTCAGAATTAATATCTACTAATTTGTTCGTTTCTTTCTATTTATTGTTTCTCAAATATTTTCCACCCATTTGCATGTGTCATAGTTTATTTTGTTTGGTCTTGATATTATTGTTTTCAAACACCTCTCAAATATGTGTCCTTTCATTTCATGCCCATTTTCTTGCTTTAATACTGTAATCTTTCTGGGCTCAACATTATTTTGTTGTTCTTCAAAAACCTTCTAAACTATTTCTCCTTTCAATCCTCAAGTAGTTGTCGTCCATT
>JAGFPH010000331.1:383575-393943 GCA_018207615.1 Philaenus spumarius | reverse complement strand
AAT
Source organism: Philaenus spumarius (assembly GCA_018207615.1). Taxonomy (NCBI): domain Eukaryota; kingdom Metazoa; phylum Arthropoda; class Insecta; order Hemiptera; family Aphrophoridae; genus Philaenus; species Philaenus spumarius. The sequence continues at coordinate 393,940 of JAGFPH010000331.1, read as the reverse complement.
AATATAGAAATGATGTAGGCAGTGCACATTGTGGGGGAAAATACCTAGCAGGTATACCTGATCACTTTTTTGACCCCTCGCTGGCAACTTTTTGTCACTTCCATTTAAAAGGGATTTTTATTGTAAGCGACTCTTTTCCCTATGTGTTGATTATTATAAAAATATGAATTTATAATGTGTGTTCGTATGTTTGTGTATGTTATAATAAGACTTAAGAGGCTGAGCCCGTGCTTGCTTCACTTACCAACCCCAACAGCGACCCATGGCTAAGCCAATGCAAACAGATTATAATATACTTTCATATTTTCACTTAAATGGTGATTGAGCGGTGACCTGTACATAGCTAATGTAAGACAGAGATTGAAATAGACATAGCCATTCGAATTGCGGGATGCGTTGTAAGGTTGTTTTTCTGAGATTAAGGTTTTCGGGAGATTACTGAGAGAACACTTGTATATGTTCTGAATTTATAAAGGATCTTTTGAATTATAATATTTGCAAGTTTTGGGGGCGTCCACCAGGTCCAACCTATGGACCAATGTTTTACTTGGCTAGAGAAGCACTCCTAAGTATAGGGTATTAACAATTACAGAGACACAGTTTTCTTAGTCAAAATCAAGTTTAATAAATTAATGAACTCTCCCTTTTCAAACTCTTTCAATACCAGAGGTTACTTTGACAAATTTACCTGAATCAATTATAGGTTACTAACCTTATTTTGTATAGAAGAAATTTCACTGACAAAGGATTTGAATTAATGATAGTTATTGAAATGATCTAATACCTGAAATTAAACTGACAAATTATTCCCGTTATTTATGGTTCATCAGGTGCTCTTAAAACATTAAAAGTACTTTAACAAATTATTTAAATTAGTTAGGATGTTGACACTCTCTTAACATATTGAATAACCCATTCTACATTTATACAAACACATAATATTTCTACCTTAAACTCTGAGCACTAATTCCTCCTTTTCAACACCTTGACTCTAACTCTTTCAAGGAATGATTGAACCCTCTCATGTATATAAATATATGTAATCCATTACTTATGAATTTGAGTGTTAAGTCATTAATTAACTCAGAATGGTCTGCTTATTAATTAATTATTCTATAATATTTAATTGTTTGGTATATGATTCAATGTTAGTTCTAAACCTCGAAATCTGTCTTACAAATATTTAGTTAAATTCAATTTACTCACATATTAATCTCCTTCCTTTACACAACACCACTCTCTTTACAAGATTTTAAATAATAATTACACCCACGCACTCGCACACACTATTTACCGAATTTTTGTTGATGAATTGCTCCCGAACTTTACTTTCACTACCGAGTACACGTGTTTGCTTTTTGTATGCTAATTTTTCTTTTGTTCAATTGATGTCTTGACCCCTTGAAGAACAGTTATTAAAAGACCTGCGTTATTTCTCTCTTCCTCCCCTCTTTTTCTTTCCACGTCTCGTTTCCTCACTATTGGTTGATTTCTGAATTTTGTCACTATTTGATTGGGCCACTCGATTTCCTTTAGGTTGCTTTTATTATGGTACTGCATTTTTATACTTTATTTTTTAATACTGCAAATAGCAACACTCTTGATCCGGTAGGAAATAGTGGGGGGAGTGGAGTGTCATCATTGTTTCTTTCGCCTGTGGGTGTGGAGGAGGTCTCCAGGGTGTTTAGCAGTCTGAAGAATAAAACAGCTACTGATATTGATGGAGTTTCCACGTGGCTCATCAAACAGTGCTCTGATGAACTTATCAAACCTCTTATGGTTTTAGTTAATTCTTCATTTTCTAAGGGAGTATTCCCTTCAAAATTAAAATATGCTAACGTACTTCCACTCTTTAAAAAGGGAGAAAAGGAAGATATAAATAACTATAGGCCAATTTCTTTATTACCTGTGTTCAGTAAAGTTTTTGAAAAACTTTTTTTGGCACAACTTCTTAGCTATTTAAAAAAATTTAATATCCTTTTTAGTGGCCAATATGGCTTTCAAAAAGGTAAGTCTACAGTGGATGCAATAGTCGAGTTAATGGACTTTGTTGTGGAAGGTTTGGATAAAAAAAATAAAGTTATGAGTATTTTTCTGGACCTTTCAAAAGCATTTGACTGTGTGGATTTCAAACTATTGCTGGATACGTGTGAAAAAATTGGCATTCGCGGGCAACCTCTATTATGGTTGGAATCGTATATATGTAATAGGTCACAAAGTGTGTCTGTTGCAGGAAGGCTGTCTAAACAGGTCCAGTTGAGATATGGAGTCCCTCAGGGATCAGTTCTTGGGCCAATACTGTTTTTAATTTATATAAATGACCTTTCGTCAGTAATAAACGTGGATAAGCTAATTCAGTTTGCTGACGATACAACTTTGACCTTTCAAGCAAATTCCTTAGAAAGTTTGGAGCAAAAGGCTTTCTTACAGGTCAATGCCACAAATCAGTACTTGGATGAAAATAATTTGGCAGTAAATCCTGGAAAAACTAAGTACATGTATTTTAGTCTAAAGCATGACATGAACCAGGCGCCAAGTGTCTTTCTAGGAGAGGAAGAACTTGAGGAAGTAAACTCAGTAAAGTTCTTGGGCCTCCTTATTGATAATAAGCTTTCTTGGAGGAATCATATTGATAGTATCAGTGCAAAGATTGCCTCAGGAATATTTGCATTGAGAAACTTAAAGCCATATTGTACACCCTCAATTCTTTTGACCGCTTATTACGGGTTAGTATATCCCCACCTGTGTTATGGAATCCTTCTCTGGGGAAGTTCTTCTGTTCAGAATCTTCTCAGAATATTTGTCCTGCAAAAGAAAGCTATTAGGCTGGTAGCAGGACTAAGGAAATTCCAGTCGTGTAAGAATGTCTTCAGGGAGCTTGGTATTCTTACACTTCCAAGTATTTATATACTTGAAGTAGTCCTATATTTCAAATTTAAATGTGATCACGTCCAAAACAAGGACATACACAATTATGGCACCAGACAGGCAGGTAACTACCGTGCTAAAAAGCACAGAGTAAGCCTTTTTAACAAACTCCCTTCCCAAGCTGGTGGACGTTTGATAAATAAGCTCCCAGAAAATATTAAAAATGAAAAAAATTATAAGATTTTTAAAAGCAGGTTTAGACAGCTTCTGTTGACTGGATCGTTCTATTCGGTGGAGGAGTTTGTGCACCATAGATTTTCTTGAACGTGGGGATCTCAGTGGCAGGGTCTATTTTTGCCTCTGGGTGTAGCAGTTTTCTTCTTTTTAACTTGTCATTTCTACTGTATTTGTGTAATGTTTTTTTAAATGTACGGTACTGTAAAAGTGTATAATATTTTTAAAAAGTTTTGATTGTATAAAATGTTTTATTGTTGTAGTTTTTAAAAGTATAAAAGGATTAATGACAGCCACTTTATAAATTAATGTTATTTTCTATATATACATGTTATATTGTTTTACGTTTTTTTTTTTTTTTGTTAAATAATTTTAAAATTTAAATCTGTCGATTATTTATTGTCTTGCATTATATCTAATAATGACTTGTCTCATGCAATGTTAATTGTCAAAGGACTAAATAAAATGAAAATGAAAAATGAAAAAATGGTTCCACCTGGAATGTATAGTTCATCGTCCTCGGTCCGCGTGCTATAATGCTTAGTTTGCGTTTACGTTTGCAGTTTTATTTTTATGTCCCAAGCTATGTTCTGTAAAATTACTTTTGTTTTAAATATTCTTATTGCATTTATTTATTTGTTTTATTTCTTCTTTATTTTATTTAATTGTAAAGTGGTTGGGGTGAGTTATTAACCCCAACCCTTACAGCGTTTTAATTTCACCATTAATATTAAAGTAATCAACATTTCAAACAATTTTTGATATTACCAACTAAAGGAAACAATGTTACACCAGATTTTTGACTTATGATACAGTAAGCCTTTGATTTGATTTTACCTAATCTAAAAAAAGCTGTTAAGTGTGAAGAATAATTACCTGATTATAAATTTTCCAAATTAGTTGCAAATAAACGTGTTTTTGGTTCATTGTAGGCCTAATCTAAAATTGTTCTTCCAGCTACAGTTTTAGTAAATAATTTGTATTTGACTATGAAAGAAATTATAAGATTTGTGACTTACCGTATTAAATATTCCTATTCATCGCTAAACGACGGCCGTTTCGGCTATTCAGCCATTTTTAAGTTTATCAGGTTTCCCTTCTTTAGTTGAATCTAATGCGTTATACGACACATGTTGATAACGCATCATCCCTTCCAGGCGATTAACTTGAACTTGCATACCATCAGTGCGTCCGGGACAGCATCGTATGCAGTCGCTCACCACGAGTTTAAGTAATACGGGCGTGTAAATGTGTTTTATTTATTTATTATGTAATCGTTGTGTTAGTTATGTGTAAGTGACGAAGGGAAACCTGATAAACTTGAAACTAGTGACGAATAGGAATATTGAAGACGGTAAGTCACAAATCTTATAAATAGTAATCAATATTCAGAATGGCGACGAACAATTGTTACAATATGAAAGAAACTTTATTAAAACATGGACATTCACATTTACAAAAACAATTAAGGTTATGCCAAGAAGACACAGAAGTTCAATGATGCATTGTTATTTCAGCAGCTGATTTATTAACATGATTTAGTGGGCAGTAAAGTACCCATATAAAAAGCATTGAGTTTGTAACAATTCAAAATATACCATAAAATTGTTAATAAGTCAAAAGAATCATACATTACTGTATTTCAACTAAACACACATGGTGCGAGAGAGACAGAAGACTGATAGTAAAAATCATTCAGAAACGATCTGACCGACGACATCTAGCGGACGGAATCGCAAGCAACAAATTAACAAGATTCTAAAACACCCGACTTTCGATAAAATTTTAGTTAATTAATAATATTTCTCGACCTCGTATCCCTATCTTTCCTGTATCAAAATTCATCTAAATTAACCAACCAATCCATCCAAATTACAAGATTAACTCCATCAACAAGCAATCGACCGAAATTCACTTTTTTAATCCACTTGAAACCAGACCGGCATACTAAAATCTAGGCCATATCAGAAATAGAATCATTAATCCTAAGAGAACCAAAATTTAAATAAAAAAATGAAGAACACCGTCAGATAGAACGAAAGATTCTACATCAAAAATGTCTTTGGTAAAATTTCCTAGGAAATACCGTTAAGCCATAACAATTCACCGAAAGTCGACAAAACAACGGATAAAGATAGATAGATGTAGGACATGTTTATTAAGCCCCGCCCACAGTCACGTGACCGCTTGCAGCGCGGAAATCCCAGTTTAAAAAGCCAAATGTATAGTTTTAATTGTAAATAGTAGATGTTAGAAAATAATGTGTACAAGGAGCTATTTTTGGTAATTTCATGCAATTTCCTTATTTAATCAATTTCTTTTTAATTTTATTATTCAATATTAGTTGTAAAACAAAATTATTCCAAAATTTAGTCAAAACGACACCAAACAAATACACTACATTTTAAATTACACTTTTTTGTACAACAATCCAAACCCCAGAAGATATGAAATTCACCAGGCCTTATGTACCCATTTCCTGAAGGCCCAAAGCAAGCCAGTTTGGATCCCAGGATTTTAATTGTTGAAGAGACGCCTAAGGAGCAAGACGTATGACCAACGCTCTCCAATAAACGATTTAAGTTGAAGAATTTTAGTGCTAAAACTTTGTAAACCTGTCATAAATAACTTACCTTATCTAAAGTGAAGTATAATAATCCTTAATAATCATTTAAAATACCACAATAAGAAGAAGAAGTTATAAACTTGGTGAGATCTATCCATAGGCCTATAATTACTTACATGAATTAACTCTATCTATATTTCAAACCATCCATCAGTGAAAACTTAAATATTGTAATTTTGGAAAGACTTTATAAAATATCTATAGAAAAAGAATTTGTTTGGACCATCATTATAAATTTAACTTCGATATAACTTCCCTTTGTATACACCTACATACACTTACATTTTAACCCATTGTACTATTTTCCTTTTTCAATTTTCATATTTATCTGTACTAACTGTTTTAATCATTAATTCTGTTGCAATAATAATAATATTGGGAAAAGTCGGCACTGACCCCCCGAGATATTAAGAGTGTTATAAAAAAGGCTATAACGAACATTTGATTTTTGAATTAACTTATTTGTGAATAATTGTATATATATATTTTAATTTTTGATTTTCAATTAAAGAAGTTGTTAAAATTGTAAATTTGCTTTGTGTTTTTGAATTGCATCAAAAACTTTAATAAGAAAAAGTTGGTATATTGTAAATTTGACTCCGCAACGTGTGGATTTTCTCACAGAGAAAATCTGATATATAAGTTATAGGCGGGCTATAAAGTAAAACCAATGGGCACTTTACTGCCCTCCAGATGATGAGTGGTTCTTTCTACCCTATCAATGAGGCAGAAAAGTATTAGCTGAAGGAAAACAAACATGTGTTGCTAAGCAATTAACCGAACAGCTGTTTTATCTGATATATAGGTTTGTGAGTGAACCCCAAATTTGCATTATTTTTACGCTTTAACCCTAGAACTGCCAATACGTAGTTTCTGTAGTACCGGGCACGTTTTTACACTTTTGCAAGCTTTTAGTTAAAAAATCGTAAAAAATATTTATATTGGACAAAATATGTATTATTATATATCATTTTGTTCCTCATAATGTGTACTATTTGGTAGATATCATAACATTTAGATCAAAATATCTGGAAAAAAATTATAGCCTGAATAGTTTCAAATTTTGTTTTGTAAAAAATAAAGATTGACGTAACCACTATATCTACATGGAAGCTCGAGGTTGTTACACATATTCTGAGATAGCCATTTTATTCATTATTTTATGCAGAAAAAGAAAATATATAGTTTACAGCATTTTTTTTATAAATAAATAAATTAGAACAATAAAAAGAAGAACTTGACAAAAACCATAGAAACGGGCAAAAAATTACTAGCCTAATGTAAATAAACATTATTACAAAAAAAATAGCTGATATATATGCTGGTACGATCCATCACTCACAATAATATTTACAAATAATAAATAAACAACTAAATAATTTTTTTTAAATTCACTCAAATAAACTGAATAGATTTACGCGCACAAACAACATCAATCACTTTCACCACAACAACTGTATGTAAACAACTGATCTGTGACGACTCGACTGTGAGTCGTTTTATTTCTGTCCATACATACGCACCAGCTGACTTTTTATACAATGTCCAATGAAAAAAGAAAGCTTGGAATCTGCTCTTTCCATCCATATCTCATATGACATATTTGGAGAAAGATTAATTCATACAAAGAACAGATGTTTTAAATCGTCGACGATCGGCAAAACGGCTCCGGTCTTTAATCGTCGATTATCGACGTTTGGCAGTTCTAGGGTTAAAATTAAAATTTTGTATAATCCTTTCTTGTGTGTTTATCCTTTCCCATGATACAAGCAGGCCTGCGTTACCAGTAAATTGACGAAAACCAGTTAAGAAATTTGAGGTGTGAAATACACTTTCTTTCTGAAGTTATAGGCTATAAGTAATTATTTTTGTTACTAACGCTACATGAATCATATACATGCAAATCTGCATCAAAATAAACTTTATAATCATATATAAAAAGAACTGGTGTCCAGAAAAGTTCCGGAGCTGTGCTCTTGCTGAAAATAAATCCCTGCCCCCCTATTATTACGTAAATTGAGGGGTGTAGATGCAAAAGTCGTGCTATTCTGTTTTGTTCAGTGTTCATCTTATAAAGGCGTATAGACATTTAATTTCATTTCGGTTCAAAAGTAACATTTGGAGTCACAAAATTAATATTGGAAATTGTGTTTTGACGCAGAAGTCACATTATCCATCAACTGTTTTGCACTTCCCAGTTCAAGTAAACCTGTCGCCTATGGCGCATCCAAGCATCACAAGATTGTTAGATGTTTTGTCTGATTGGGCCACTCATGTAACTTTGTCAGTCTATAATAATGGTCAGAAATAGTAACGGTTATTTCTCTATTTCTCTAACTGTAAATAATACAGGTTGCCTACAGAACTAACTTTGATTTTAGTGTTTAAAATGTACTAAATACAATATTTCTTTACTGAACAGATTGTTAAATAAAGACTCGAGTTAAGTAAGATCCCAGAAAAGGGTTACAGAACTACTTTTCAAGTGTAAATTCCCTAATTTTAACTTACTCTGGGGTTTTCAATACCCCAGACCACCTTTCGTATCCCTCCCTCAAATAACTCCCTTCAGCAGCTTATCCATGACTTGAGGAGGACACGTGCTTGGTGCCATATGTACAGTGTAAGTTTATATTTAGAAATATATAAAATGTCTCATCTACAACGTTTAAGATGGGGTGCAGTAGTTCCAACATAATATTCATTGACTGACAACATACAATGGAGTGTATAGTTAGTTTAAATATTTTGAAAGAAATTAGCACATTGCAGCGTAACTCTCTTGCCAGTAGCTTTTCATTACGTTTTTATCTTAAGGTATTGGGGTCTCTTCCCTTAATAGGCAGGGTGTTAAATGCTCAGCTCTCAGCTCTAGAAGTATCGTACACATTGGCCGGTTCGACTCAAAGAATTAACCTCTTTGTCTGGACGCGGGGTAAATGCTGGTATTACATTGTTTGCTGCTGCAGTTTAGATACAGCGACCAGTTCACAGCGCACTTATTCCTTTGTGTGTTTGTTTACCTCCTGCTAATGTACTAATATGTAAGACAACTTTGTTCTCGATTTTTCAATTATAATTCATTTCCATACTCCAATCTAACGTCAAATCTATAACCCGGTTCTATCCCATTACACGTTTTTCAGTGATGGCTCAAACAGCCTAATTGTAATAAAAAAGGTCTAAAATTGGCAATTTTTATATTTGGTACTAAACAATTTTCCCCTTGACACCTGATAGGTGGGAACCCCAAGCTAATAATTCACCAGCCGCCACTGATCTGAACTTAACGTTTTAGAGAAAAGAACTGAACTTCACTGAAAAACAACACATGCAATACTAATTGCAACCAGTGTGGAACTAAAATCTAAGCGCAGCACAACTTAGCATTCAGTGTAAAACCAACTTAATGCTTTACCAAAACTGTTGCAAAATGTAATTAGATCCGCTTCAATTTGGAATGGAGCCTGTTTTTAACTTGGAACATGTATTATTAATGTAATTCACATTTTAGCTTAAACAACACAAATTATGTTGAATGTTTTCTTGTTTCAGGTTTGAGTCGCAGCAAGAAGACTAAAGGTTAGTGTTAGTCTAAGTTCGTGAAGCGATTGTGTCCCGCGTCCGTTTATAAACATGTCAGCCAACTTCGAGTCCATCATGCCTTTGTACGCACCCTTTTTAAAGGAAACTACAACCTAAAGGGTTTTCCATGTGTAAACCTCAAAGTCAGGGTGAACCATACAGGCCATATTTTGGCCTTGGTATTTTGTGTTTTTTCCAGGTTCCTTTTTTATTTTTAGGGTTGTGTTTTATTTCAGGTTTTTTTAAATTATTTACAGGTTTTTTTTTTCATTTTTTTTTTTTCAATTTCAGGCCCGGAGAAGCCCACCCTCTTAGTTAAGATTATTTAAGCCATCACCCTGGCTCTGACCCTCCTCTCCCTAGTTATACTTACAAAGGCATGATGGAATCCCTGAAATGTAGTGGTATGCAGGTTTTCATCCGTTTACTGTCGTATGTTTTAACGGTTTTCGTTTCCACCCTGTACCTCCCTTGTATTCATTTCTTCCCACTTGTATTCCATTACATTTCTTCTTCTTTTACCATTGATTTAAACATATTTTTGTTTTAATACTAAATAACTAAACATTTATATATATGTTGCACATTAAAACCTACTCACAGCTCACAGCATTGCTGCAATAATTTGAAAGTATTCTGTTACATCTTTAAAATAAAAGTTTGCTAACTTCAAACAGTCGCTTATTGCTCAGACACGTCTGACAGCGGTTTCGACATCACAGTGTCATTGTCCAAAACAAGAAAATTCACTGAACATTAATAATCTTTAAAATGATTCCTTTCTCTTGTATCTTATACACATACATGAACGTCTTATTGCCGGGTGAAATACTGAAAGTTCAGCATTAGACAAGGTCAGCAGAATGTACAAAAATACAGGAGTGGTTCAAACAAATAATTGTGTTGTCAAATCTTTAACTCAGTAGGTCTAGTGTCTTATTGGAGAAGTGCTTTGTTAGATTGTTCATAATTTTATAGGTTGTTTTGTTCAGTCATTTGTTGTTTTTCATTTTGTTTCTCCTTAATTGCAGGTGTTTGTTGATTTTGTTAGA
>JAGFPH010000331.1:322478-382589 GCA_018207615.1 Philaenus spumarius | reverse complement strand
AGTAGGTTTGTAAGTGTAGGGTAGTGGGTCTTGTAACAGGATTCACTGTGGGAAAAAGATTTAGGATTTTTGCTTAATTTAGAGTAGGCTTATAAGTGTAGGATAGAAGGTTTTATAAAAGGATTTAGTGTGGGAAATAGATTTAGGATTTTTGGTTAATTACGAGTAGTCTTGTATGTGTAGTGTAGTGGGTCTTGCAATGTTCACAATGGGGAATATTTTGTTTTTGTGTAAGAGCTGCATACCATTAATGCTATTTTCCCTGTTGTTATTAATAAGTCATATATCAAGTTTATAATGATATATTTTGTAATCCTAACTTTGTTGCTTAAGAAACGGAGCAAGCTAGTTTTAAATTATGATATAATTTTCAACTGTGATTTAACTAACTTGTAATTTCTCTTTCAGACACAAAACACTTTCTACTCAACAGATGGTGAGCAGTAATATCCTGTTGAGTGACATTACAACATATTACACAACAAACAGCACACACTCGACAAATTGTCTGAGTGTACACCATACTTTTTTACACTTTGTCCTGGCGTAATTCCTCAACACAATTAGAGGTTGCATTAGAAACCGCGGTCCCCATCCCTCCCAATCCCCTTGTGATAAAGTTAGGAATGTTTTTATTAGGATGTATTTAAATAGGATGTTTTTGTTAGGATGTATTTTTCAGGTTTTTAGGTGTTTTCCGCCATCATCAGAAAACAAGAATGTTTTCAGCCGACATCATCAGAAAACATGAATGTTTTCAGCCGACTTTATCAGAAGACATCGTGCTCTTCATCTTCGTACGGGCTCTTTTAGTTTTAAATAAGTTTTAGTGAAATAAGTTTTCTCCAAGAAATTTAGGTAAAATTTGATGGCTTCTCTACTTGAAAAGAAAAATATGAAGAATAAAAGAAGAAGATGACCGGTTTGAACTGGTAAGTAATCATGTTATTTGTTTAGTAAAATATATAATGAATGTTTGTGTTATCAAAGAATGGTGCCATCATAACTCAGATTAGTGAGGCGTTGGTCCGCCAATGTGAGATCGCTGGATCGAACAATGGTTACCCACTTATCTTTCCTCTGTTATGATGATGACCGGTGAGGCTGTGTGTGTGTCAGCCATACAGTGTGTTACAATGAAATTTATAATGAATATTTGTGTCATCAAAGAATGGAGCCATCATAACTCAGATTAGTGAGGCGTTGGTCCGCCACTGTGAGATCGCTGGATCGAACAATGGTTACCCACTTATCTTTCCTCTGTTATGATGATGACCGGTGAGGCTGTGTGTGTGTGTGTGTGTCAGGCATGCAGTGTGTTACAATGAAATTTATTTTGTAAATTTTTTTACTAGGTTGGGACTTGGACAATTGTACAAGAAAACAGAATGTCATTAATTGAAGTCAGAAAGGTTGGTAGTCAGAGGCCTCTGAGGAAACTGAAGACAGCTGTAATGAGTGAGTAGATAAAGTGATTTACTAAGGCTAGTTTAAACGATGGTGATATGTCTTGCTATTAATATGTATAGTATCAGTTTTAGTATGTCTGTAAGAGACTGGACGTGGACCTCGGTCAGCCGCCATCTTGGATGACCCGCCTCTACAGTGCATGCTTCTAAATTGCCTTTCTGTTCTAGTGACTTATCCAGAATCGCTCTCCTCAGTGCATGTCCGTGGGGGAGGGGGGAGGTTTGTTTAGTGGGTAGTACTTCTCAATGAGGGGTGAGTCCCACAGTACCTCTCAGGAGGGAGGTCTGCGTCAATGCATTTTATCCTCCCTATCAAAAAATAAAAAAAAAAAATTTCTGATAAAGTTTGAATTATGTTTGAACAAATTTTGATAGTGAAAATATACGTCTACTTGTACAAATTACTTTTAGCGTGTCAGTGGAAACATGTAATATATATTTATACAATGTACTGAAAGTACGTTTCACCAACTAAAGTACAAATAAAAACCCTCTCTAACAAATATTTAAAAAAATATATAATTTACAAGAGAAGCAGTTCTTGCAAAAATGTTACAACTTAAAGCCGTACCAAATATAATAAGTACTAAGCTTACAGCATATTTATATTTTTTGATATTTATTCCTTTTGTTATAATACAAAATAAACACCTGTCAAAGTAAATAACAGTAAACATGGGGTTGGGACGGAATATTCTTCGATTTGAATCGTTGCTGAACTTTAAATGCTTTCTGAGGTAAAGCGATTTTAAATTTAACATGATTTTCAATCGGAATATGTAGTTTTTGCTGTTTCTCCCCTTCTGGGTAATGTATTATAATGGTACATTCGTAATGGCGTTGGAAACGAAATATTCGTCGAATTGAATCGTTGCTGAACTTTAATTGTTTTCTGAGAAAAAGCTATTTGAAATTTAACATGCTTTTCCGTAGAAATATTGAGTTTTGCTGTATTTCCTCTTCTGGGTAATGTATTATAATGGTATATTGCTCATTCGTCACGGCGTTGGAAAAGGAATATTCTTCGATTTGAATCGTTACTGAACCTTAAATGTTTTCTGAGATAAAGCGATTTTATTTTTACATGGTTAAAAATTTACGAGTTTCACTTTTCATCTCAGTGACATTGAAAACTACAGATTTATCTTGACAAATGTACATATTTTCACTCCTAGTAAAATCGTCTGAAAGTATTTTTTATAGGACCACCTCTTTCTGAAAGTGGTGACCAAAATATGGCCGTAGAACAAAAAATGCATTATAACTCTCTTAATGTAAAAAATATTACATTCTTTTAAAGTTGATACAGCTTATAAGAGTAGGACAAAAATGCTGAACTCCTTTGTAGCAGTGGCATAAATAGGAGTAGTTTTTTTTTGGGGGGGGGGGGCATCTAGTTTGTAGGGGATTTAAACGTGGGTGTAAGGGGTATGGAATACCCCCAGGTAAAAAGGGAGTCCAGGAAATTTTGAAACTTACCTGTTAGATCAGAATTTCACCCAATATGATAAATAAATTTGTATGTGCTGAAATTGCAAATCCTGATGAAGGTCCTGATGAGATAGTCAAGGCCAATATGATACATGGATCATGTGGAATCTTGAATAATGTCCCTTCTGTACTTCCGTAGAAATTATAATTTTATTATATACTAGGGGAGACCCCTGCATGCTCTGCACACCAACTCCGTTGGAACCTTCAATACACTTATGTTATGTTTTCTTTATAATAAAGCTGTAGGATTAATAATAACCTCAAAGCTAAGATGGCAAATAATGATAAATAAATGTCCAAATCAAATTACTTCGTATATTTTATAACAGCAGTATATTTTAATAAACTTTAAAAGAACCAGTAAACCTTAGGTCTACACTTTCATCAAAATCTAACCTAAAAGTTAGAAATACAAAGTTTAATAATTGCTTCAAAGTTTGAAATCAGCTGTTAGTGGAAATATTAGAGCACACAGCTGATTACTGTATCAACAATAAACATATCTTCTTATACATTAAAAAACTTTTGCAAAACTAATAACAGCGAGCCTGACTGTTCTACTGGACCGATTTACATGCGGGTTGTACAAAAACAAAGTTTAGCAGTCCAATATGTGCAGGTTTTATTTGTATTTTGAAAATATTTATGTTAATTGGGTCAAAAATGGAAAATAAACTTTTCTTATGGATATTTAACATAGGGAAAAAATTACAGCTTATGACAGCGAGCCTGACCGTTCTACACTGTACCGATTTACATGCAGGTTGTACCAAAACAAAGGTTAGCTGCCCTATATGTGCTGGTTTTATTTGTATTTTTAAAATATTTATTTTATTTGGGTCAAAAATGGAAAATAAACATTTCTTATGGAGATTTAACATGGGGTAAAATTTCAACTTTGCACTTCTTTGAAGAGTTCACTTGAGGTTTCCACTGAACCGTTTTACAGGCGGTTTGTTTTAAATGAAAGATCAATCATTCTATATTTGCCCATTTACTTACATTTTTGAAATAATTTCATTTAGAATGTAATAAAAGAACTTTTTAAAACATATTTTATCATCACGTTAAGTTTTCCTATCCAACTGATTATTAAAACATGTGATTGTGCATCTAAGAACAGACAATAATTGTAGCAAAATGAATTATAGCTAGCTTAGAGAAAATCATTAGTGGCCAATATCTCTTTCAACAAACAAATTTACAGGATCAAGTTGGATGTTAAACACATAGTGCCTAACAGCTGTAATACCAATAAATAAGCAACATTATGAAAAAGTCAAAAACAACAATTGAAAGATGAAACTTATATCATTCAAAGATGTGCACAAAAACATAGAGCATGTGTGTATGTTGCCGTTAAGGCAGGTAAAATAAATTAAACATAATTTTAGGTTAGGCCTAGACTGATAAAACAACTTCTTGAATGTATTTACATTCATTACCATAGCAACCAATTGATTAAAATAACACATAAAACAGTTGATTAGGATGTCCAGCTTTTAGTACAAAATAATATTTTAAGTTAGGCCTAGGCTCAACCAACACATGTTTCAACACACACAAACCAATAAAAACTTGATTTAAGGAATTTAAAAATAAGAAAAACTATGTTAAAAATCCTAATTAAAAATAAATAAGACATATTGTAGTAGGACTATTATTATTATTGATAATATATGGTAATTGATAGTGAGTAACTTTTTGGTAAGTTTTTTATTAAGTGTAGGCCTACACCTGAGCCTTACTGGTTCTTTTAACTATTATTATAAAATATAAGAAATAATTTGATTTGAAATTATCATCTTAGTTATTCTAAAAATGTTATTTAAAATATTTTCTATTTCTATTCATTAATATTGTTTTTACTGATCAGCTGAACATAACAGCAAAGATCAGCTGAATATAACAGCAAAGATCAGCTGATTATAACAAAGCACACCCATGTTTTATCATAACATGGTTTGTTTATGTTGTACCGGTAATTTACTTCATTTGTACCTAGGAGTGTGCGAAACAGATTTTTACCAGATTTCCTTTGAAGGTGTAAACCAGTGCCGGGTAATTTTGTGTTAGCATTGGTGGGGAAATGAGGAGACATTTTGGATTGATTGGATGTAAGGAATTTTCGTGGGATCTGGTGGGGAAAACTTATTTGTTGACCTGGAGACATTGGTTGTCACAGTGTTGCCAGATTGGGGGTTTTTCTCCAAAATGGGGAAATTTTTAAGTTTGCGGGAAATATTGGGGAAAAGAAAATGGTGGGGTAAAGTATGGGAAATTTGTTTGATTACTGGTAAAAGTTGAGGAATGATAAAAATGTCTCAACCATTTTTTGTTAAAATGTACGGTTTTTGAGTAATTTAGGTTTGAAATATTCAAACAGCCGCCATTTTGAAATGCATGATTGGATATAATAGCTTATTTTTCTTAAGATAGATCATTGTTAGGTTACACTTCATGCCAAGTTTGAACTCAATCGGTTAAATCGTTGTCTAGATATCAATTATTAGTAACAGAAACAAAATGGTGGATATTTAGAAAATGAAGCGTTTTTCGAAAAAAATATTATTCTTGATTTTCTATTTATTTTCACCCATAGAACCATTTCCCGAAGTTTTTAACACTAACTTTGTTCCATCCTGTATATGCAATTAGAAAATTGGGGATTTTTTTTAAATATCACTATATTGGGGAATTTTTATCTAGCTGATGGGGAAATTACGTGTGTAGCATCTGGTAACACTGGTTGTCACTGTCAGTTTGAGGTTTGTTGATAAAAATACAAAGCAACATATATAATTAATTGAATGACCAGAAAGAAATAATAAAATATTTGAATTACTACTCTCTAATAGTGAATCAAACAAAATCTGTTGTTAATAAAGCCATTTTAAAGTTAAATAACATCCTAATACTCAAATACCCCTTTGTTGTTATGGTGATTTGGAGGTTAGTTTTTAATTTAGGTTAGATTTTCGATTAATTTAGCTCAATTAATCTAACCCGTCAGTTAATTTAATCTGTTCGATTCATAATCTATAATGGAGTATTCTAGAATTATTAGTTTGATTGCTCTGCTTATTTGTGTGGCTTTTTCATATTTAATTCGAATGCAACAAGATTTATATAATGCATCCAAACTTGATAGATGCCCTTTTTGCTATGGTATGTTGTTTTGTGAAGCGTTAAAAGAAGGTAAAATAAAACTTGACAATTCATACTTTTTACATAACATTATCAATACAATTTTCCCTAATAAATCTGTTCTTTTTGCAAAATGGAAAAATACAAAAGTTGTGTTAAAATTATTTCGAAACTCGTATAATTTTAATAGGCTTGAAAGCTTAATTAACCAACAGAAGTTGGATTCAACTTTTTTAGATGTAGGTGCAGTTAAAAATAGCATACACAATATTTTGTTCAATGGAGACTCTTTTCAAAATATTAGATTATGCCCCAGTACCGACCATACAGATTTACTTGTAACTCCTGCACTAACTGAACAAGGTGATGCCAGCCTTCTACATAAATATATTAATATCTGGACGCTACTTCAAACAAATATTGAACCTATTATCCAACAGGTTAGTTTATTTATTTTGTTGTAATCTAAACTACAATAAGTTTGTTTTTTAAATATACTTTAAGGCAGTGGTGCAAATTTACTACACGACCCTATGCCAACAGAAATGCAAGAATAATAAGACCAAAAAAAATTGCCAGAAATTCTAACTGGGTGAAGTGGGGTAAGGGCAACCACGGGGCAAGTATGGCCACGGCTGCTTATGTAGCTAAAAAAATGTTATTTTTGAGAAATAACCACTTGGTTTGTAATTTTAGAATGTTTTCTAAAATTCACTAATTTTAGAATACTAATTCACGGTATCTCCAGGCGTTTTTTTTCATTTTTGTGAATTTTTTATTTTTAATAGTAATTTTCCCATAAAATAACGGGAAAATTAACTTTTCTCAAAAACGGCTCTAACGATTTTGATTAAAATTTTATAGTTTATTAGGGAAATAAAGTACTATAAACTGTAAAATTTTAATCAAAATCGTTCGAGCTGTTTTTGAGAAAAGTTGATTTTTCCATTATTTTATGGATTTTTATGGGAAAATGACTGTTAAAAATAAAAAAATCACAATAAATTGGTAATAGTATTTTTTTATTAAGTTTCTATAAATAAGGGAGAAAGTATGTGTCAGTTTCCTGATACCGTTTATTTATTTTTAGAAAATGCTTTTATTTTGAATCTTAATGCAAGTTCAACCCTGAAACTTTGTCATTTAAAAAAAAATTCTTTTTCAACCTATGATAACCAAAGTTGGCAATTTTATGAAGTTTAATATGTAGTTTTCAGAAATATGCCTTTTTTTGGTGTTGGATTAATAACTTTGAAATGAGAGCCATGGCTACACTTGCCCCGTCGTTTTTGCACACGGGGCAAGTGCAGCCACGGAAATTGGGGTAAGTGCAACCATGCCGGTAGTCTTTTCTTCTTACAACCTTCAATAAATTCTCAAAAACTCTTCTTGTAAATAGTGTTTCAAAGTGTAGAACAGTTTAAGTTTTAAAATTGAGTTGCTGTATTTTAATTTTAATTCATTTGGTCAAAAGTGTGAAAAAACAAAAGTACCGGAAACCATTAAAACAAGAAAAAACATTAGGCCTACTATCTCCTAATAGGCCAAACTATAAAAATGGTTTTGTAAATTAGTTTAGAATGGTTTAGTTTTAGAGTGTAGAACAGTTTAAGTTTTCAAGTTCAATTGCTTTACTTTAGTTTAGTTCATTATGATAAAAAAATTAATAAGAGAAACTGTGACATTAATATTTTGTCAAAAGCATAAAATTAAGGAAAAATAAGAAAAAGAAGACCATTAAAAACTAGAAAAACATGAAAAGTTGTAGAAATGATGTTCTAACAAGGTGTGAATCATTTAAGTATCCTATATAGGCCTATTTTTATTCAAGCAATAACGTAAAAAAAGTTATTTTTGACATTTTACCCATTTTCCCGATTATCACGCGTTGACTCACGACAAAGTTCGTATCTCCCAAACGGTTTAAGATAAAAAAATGAAAAAAAATATTGACTGAATCAGTGAAAAACAAGCTATAACACACTTGCCCCAGTTGTCATTTACATTGCCTCTTATGGAGGATTCTATGCTGTGGTTGCACTTACTCCGGATGCATGGGGCAAGTGCAACCAGTGGACAAGTTTTTTTATTTTATTTATTTTTTATTTATGGTAAACAGTAAAAATATTCTAATTGTAGGATATTGTAGCTAGATAAACCCTTAATACTGTATGCTGAGTTTTATTTATCTCTCCTTAATAGTTACTTCACAGTAACAGTTCAAAATTGAAAAATAAATAAACCTGGTTGCACTTACCCCTATATTATTTAGTCTCACTATGTTTACCTGTATTCAACATTTAACTGTAGAATGTTAGAATGTAAAACAAGGCCGTCGTCTGCTAAAATAGCTGCCGAGGGTCGTGTAGTAAATCTACGCCAAAGGAGTTTTTACTAGACGTTGTACTTTACCTGTAGTCACATTCTAGGTTCTAAAAGGAGGGCCTATTGCTACCTATGTAGGAAGCTGTGGTCATATTGTGATTTCTGAGCACTGCGGAGAGATGTTAACAATGTATGCCAAGAAAGCTGACTGGAACTCTAGAGTTAGCCTTTCTCTACAACTAATTGATGCTGCTTTAAAGTTTACATTCAACCATCCTTCCTTTAGTTTCTACTTTACTGACATCTCAGCAGATAATATCGCAGTATCTGAAGACGGAATATTAAAATTTATTGATGTTGATAACGTTATAATAGTTGATAAAAATCCTACAGGTAAATTTTGCTCCTCATATTAGTCCTTAAATAAATTGTTACAAATGTATTACTGTTAAAGTTATATATTCGTGACTAATTACATGTGGTTAATATAGGCTTTCATTGCCTGTGATTAACTCTAGAGTCTAGAGCTAGTAGTAGGCTAAATGTCAATAATCGACTTTCAATTGCTGGTGGTAGCATGTGTCGATTATCGATGTTCTAAATATTGATCGCGTCATTATGTAGAATAATGAATGGTCTATCCAAGCAAACTTAAATTAGATTCGTTGTAAAAGCTAGAATTCCTACGATATTCTGTTATTTTTTTAACTAATTCATGCTAAAACTGAGGTAAAACAAATGTAATTTAGATGGCAATGACTGTGATGTAATTTTTACTTTCTCCACCCTATACGTAGTATATGGAGAAAGTATTGTTTTCGTAAAAATGTTCGAATTTGAATTTTCAGTTGAATTATCTGTTTTGGTGCTCCCAGAACCCCAAAAAATGGTTTAGTGCAATTATCTGTGTTGGTGCTCCCTGAACCCAAAAATATTTTTAGTGGAATTTTTTGTTTTGGTGCTCCCTGAACCCAAAAAAGTGTTTTTAGAGTGGTGTCTGTCTGTCAGTATGTATACACGACCAGAGAGAACACTATTGGTCCGATTTTCATGAAATTTGGTATGTAGGTACTAAACCCTAATATCTCCAGGCGTTTTTTTCATTTTTTGGAATTTTTAATTTTTAAGGGTAATTTACCCCTAAAAACCCATAAAAAACGATAAAAATGCAAATTTCTCAAAAACGGCTCTAACGATTTTGATCAAATTTTCAGTATTTATAGTGCTTAAGATGCCAAACAAAATAACACCACCCGCTTTTATCAAAACTTCGGCGTTTTATAATTATGGGGAAATGTTTAAAAATAAACAAGTTTATGTTATCAATCTAGCATCGCGGCGGCGACCGCACGGGATAGCACCATGGTAGCGATTACGGCCAGTAATTCAAAGGTCGCGCGATCGAATCCCGCCTAGGACAATAATTTTTTTATATGATTGACGTAGGTAGAATATTATTTTTTTGTTTTGTTCTAAAAAGTAATAAATAAAATGATTGAAAACAATATTATTTTGAATACAGTAAGTTGGGAGAAAGTTTGTGTCAGTTAACTGATACCGTTTATTTATTTGTGAGTCTACTCTACTGTCCCAGCTGATTTGTGTAGTGTACTAACCTTGTAACTTGTGTTAGGCCTATAATTCAAATGTTTTTTTTTTCTATTTCTACATTTCCTTATCTTTGTTTATGTATTTAATGCATGCACTTTACTTGTATTATTTCAAATGCATTTTTGTTTGTTCAGTATAACAATATTTCATAGCGTTTCCTAGCTGACCCCAATTTTTAGTCAGTTATTCTTACGTAACATAATTATTTACTATAATAACTCCTATAAATTATACATTTTTGGATTCATTGTAAAATTTAGAAAAAAACCTGCTATCTCAGATTTTATACAGGAACTTTGGGGTGTTTTGATACAACTGTTATATTTTTTTTAGTGTATTACAATAATTCATGAAATAGGTACCGGTACTGAAAGAAAATGTTAATACATTAGAGTCCCGCTATTCCGAAAATACGCTAATTCCGAACAGAGTTCAGAAAAAATACCGATAAAACAGGAGAAATGAAAAAGTCGTTTGTCAAAAAACTTACATTTATTGTTATAAAAATAAGTTAAAGGAAGCTATGGCAACAAGCGTCGGGTGAAACGAATACCGGGTCCGTCAGAAATTAGATTAGGACTAGA
This sequence comes from Philaenus spumarius, assembly GCA_018207615.1. Classification (NCBI taxonomy): domain Eukaryota; kingdom Metazoa; phylum Arthropoda; class Insecta; order Hemiptera; family Aphrophoridae; genus Philaenus; species Philaenus spumarius. The sequence continues at coordinate 371,959 of JAGFPH010000331.1, read as the reverse complement.
TACAACAGCTAGGCAGTAGGTTGTTGCCACCTGCCAGTTGTGTTCATCCGTTTTTCTCCTCCGTTTTAGTTATCTCAAAGGAATTTTTTTCTCGATCTTTTTTCAAGATAATACGGTACTAAATGCGGACAGAGTGTGGAATGACAAAATGGACAGTTCGAAAAACCTATCCCTTCCTTTCCATTTTCAGAAGAAAACGGAATCGTAACGCAAAGGAAGGAAATAACTCCGGATGATGTAAACCTACAATAAAGCGAGTTCAAGAGGATTTGCCGCGTCTACGTGTGATATGAGTTCAGTTTGAGCGTTCACCTCCTCCTCGCTTTCCTCCTCGCCTATCAATGCTGTATAGAACAGACACTAGCAGATGTCCCCCCACTTAATTTATGCCTTAAAAAGTCAATATGTTGATATTATTCATGAAATCCGCCTATTCTGAATTCCCGCTAAACCTAACAGTGTTTGGTCCCAATTAGTTTGGAATAGCGGGACTCTCCTGTATATTGAAACAAAATAATTTTTTAAATTTGCAAGTTTATAGCTTTTTTAAAAAATGTTTATTTTATAATTAATTATAACTGAAATTATATTTATTTTTCTTTGTAATAGTTTTAATAACGTAGAATATGTATGTTTTCAGAAATTCCATATAACTGGAACTCCACACATAGAAGTGAATTGTATGAAACTGATGTATTCACTTTTTCTCCAGAGGAAATTTGTAATCATCATTTAAGTGATCACAACTTATATGCAGTTTGTCAGGTATATTAACACAAGCTCATGCAAGTGGAGGGGTGAGGTATTCTCCAATGTCCTCTTCCCCTAGTTTGAATGTGGTCAGTAGGACTTTGTTTACCAGTAGATTTACTCATGAACATTTTGCTAACCCATGCGCTTGCAGGAGGTAGTAAAAAATATTCATGTTTTATTGTTCTTTATGAATTATCCAATCAAAATAGATTTAATATTGCAAATAGCAAAATTTAAACATTAGTGTAAATAGACTATATAAAAGTGTGTTTAAATAGTAAAATATGCAGGTGTTGAAATATATTTTATTTTAAACTTGTTCTATTTGAGGTCCTCAATTTATTTTTTTGTATAGTAAGGTTTATGAATTGTTTTTTTTATTATTAAATTAAGTATGTATATGTTCATTTTTGGATTACAAAAGTAGGATTAAAAGTTAAACCTAAAGCAGGAATTCTTCAGCACTTTGGTACCTAATTAATTTCTTTGATTTTCCTCTACAAATTTTGAAATTAATTTACTACGCTTGCACTACATATTGGTAACATAAATACTATTGCAAGCATTTATGCCTCCTTTTTTTACTTTCTCCACCCTATACGTGGTATATGGAGAAAGTATTGTTTTCATCCAAATTTTCGAATTTGAATTTTTAGTGGAATTATCTGTTTTGGTGCTGCCTGAACCCCCAAAAATTGTTTAGTGGAATTATCTGTGTTGGTGCTCCCTGAACCCACAAATATTTTTAGGGGAACTATTTGATTGGGTGCTCCCTGAACCCAAAAAAATGTTTTTTTTTGTGATGTCTGTCTGTTGGGATGTGTACAGAGCTGGAGACCATACCAACGGTCCGATTTTGATGAAATTTGGTATGTAGGTATAGTACTGAAATATCTCCATCCTTTTTTTCATTTTTCCAAATTTTTGATTTTTAAAGGCTTTTGCCCCCCAAAAATGGCCAAAAAAACGAGAAAAATCAAAATTTCTCAAAAACGGCTTTAACGATTTTTATAAAATTTGGCTTATTTGTAGCCCTTAATATACCCTACCATATGGAAAAAACTGCATCTTTCTAAAAATTCACGTTTAGGTAGTAATAATAATACCATAACTGATTTTTAGGGGTTTTGGCCAAAAAGGAGGTTGTTTTTCAAAAATTTTCAAAACCTTTTTTCGTGCATCTGTACAGGACTAATTGACATGTGTGGTGCAAATTTGTTCGAAATCGATCGAATAGTTTTAATAATAATATTTATTAGCTAATATTATGAATGTAACTAATATGAAACTTAATATGGTTGTGTGTTACATACATCTAATAATATTTTCCATGGTATGTCCTACTTTTGCAATTCTAAATAACCACCTCCTATGCTACTCTTGGGAAGGTATACATTTTTAACTGGGAGAAAGTATGTGGCAGTTATCTGGTACCGTTTATTAACAGCTGTACGGGTTACCTCACCATCCATGGAAAGGCAAAGAAAGCATATGTATTTTGGTATATTACCCCAATACAAAAAAATATATTCAATTTAAAATAAGCATTTTTTTTTTTTTTTTGCTAAGTGTAAGTTAATTTTTAAGTGTTAACAATATGAAAATTAATATAAAAAGTTTCTTCAGAATACATTGCAAAATACTGTAATAAGAGGAAACATTACTACATGTTCACTTTTCAGTGTTTATATTCCCCGAGTCTAGTTAACTAAACCTACACAACAATTTCTATGATCAGAAGCTTCACTCAATACTGAAATTTAAGTTTTATTTTATATTATTCCAGAACATATTAGGCTTTCTTAAGTACAAAATAAAGATTTATTCATAAATAATATATTTTTTTTAATACAAATCTCAAATTTTGTATCACCTCATTTTGTAGCTTCAAAATAGGCTAAAAATATTGTTTTTAAAAAGGTACTTGGGTAAGCACTTTCTAATTTTCAACAACCGTACTTTACTAGTGCATTTCAAAGGTAGATTACTTTCTTCGATACTTTTTAGACTTTCAACCTACTGTGTTACATCAAACTGAAACAAAGAAGACCCTCAGTTTTTGTACCATCAGGGACTCGATGATAAGAAACAATTTTTCCTGAATATTTTTTATTTCTCTGACTGTAGAAACCTTGTTAAGTTTTACAATTTTAATAGTAGATGCTTGTCTTATCTATTTTGATAGAAATCATATACCCAGCTGTAACTACCATAATCCGTCATTGATTTTAACAGAAATATTTGCTGACAATCTTTACACTTTTGAGTATTATTTGAGATTAAGAAAGGAACTGTGTATTATTTTTACATGAATATAAAATTATCTTAAACTCGCGTCCCAACCCCGCCTCAGATGGCTGCTTCGTTTCGCTCCCAGTTGGAAAATTCGCTAAAGAATCTCGTTAATCTTTGGCTCGTTTGTACATAGGTGACCGAGCACAAATCAGCTGTTTTATTTGGCAGCTGGCTCAAGCTCATTAAACATTATCTCCATAAGAATAACATGGGAAATTTGAAGGATTGTTTGCCGGAGCTCCTTCTCGGGATAATAGCGGCTAAAGGGATGATTGGATCTTGAATCTGACGGAAAATCTCTTCTTTGAAATTTAATTTTCTACAACTTTTGTATTTAACATTTTTTGCTATCTCTTACCGTTTTCTTACTAAATGCGCTCAAAGTGGGAAAATGAAGAAATTGAAAAAATCTTTCCTGCAAAAAAAGGTGCTTCCAAAATTAAAATATGTTAAATTCTGGCAATTTTCCCAGAAGTTTCTCGTCGAGAGCTTTAATTCAAGTATGAGGTCGAGGGGGGTACGATTACGAGAAGTGCCTAATAATTAATGTCAGTGAATCGGTGAAATCGTCTAGCTTTAAGGACTTTGGGCGGAGCCTCCCTTCTCGGATGAATAGTGGCTGAATGGATGATTGGATCTTAAATCTGATGAAAAATCGTTAGTCTGAAATTAAATTTTCTACAACTTTTGTATTTAAAATTTTTTGCTATCTTTTACCGTTTTCTTACAAAACACGCTCAAAGTGAAAAAATTTTAAAAAATCTTTCCCGCCCAAAAGGTGTTTCCAAAATTTAAAAATATTAAATTCTGGCAATTTTCCCAAAAGTTTCTTGTCGAGAGCTTTAATTCAAGTATGAGGTCGAGGGGGGTAAGATTACGGGAAGTGCCTAATAATTAATGTGAGTGAATCAGTGTTACCGTCTAGCTTTATATAAGTAGATATTAGCCTACAGATGTTATGAAATCAGTGTTCAATGTTCTGTTGCAGGAAATATTGGGTAACACATCCCCACTTATACCTGGAGGGCTTCTTAATTCACCTCCACAGCTTTTGCAATCCAAGTTAAACACACTTTTGGATCAATGTATTGGCGGCGCAGACAGATTCAAAGCTGTCACAGAGTTGCTGCATATTTTAAAATCAGAAACATAGCATTACAATAAAAGAGTGGCTAGTGAGAACAAATTAATTAAAAAAATAAACAAAATTTCTCACTCAAATATTTGTATTGTAAATACAAAATATTTATTTGTCAACCATGTCTCAACGACAATATCTTCATTCTTAATTATTTTGTATATAGTTGTGCAAGTGTATTTTTTAAATACTTGTAGTTTTAGACATATTTTATAAATACAATTCTTAAATGTAAAAACTGTTGAATTTTTTATTACTCATTTATGTATTGTTATTATTAAGTAGAGTGAACCCTTGATATGACGGATCTCAGTATAGTCATTGTATTTGGATAACCTAATAGAACTCCGATCCAATGCAATATTTTGTTCCACTGGAAATTCGACTTTTGTGGCGCTATCTATTGGGTAAACGACAGAAGCTGTTTGAAACACCAATGCTACCAATGATTTCTCCCTAGCGCTACCTCGCGGCACGATCATGCACTATTTTCTCGACAACCTTTTTTTCGGCACACAGCACCCGTATGGCTGCATGATCTATTTATTATTCACAATCTATGGTATAATGGACTGGATCCAGACTAGCTTTGTAGCCAAACCATCGAGCTGCACACTGCAGAAAAATACTGCATTTTCATTGTTACAGCTCTAGCAGTGTGCTACTAGATTGTTTAGTGTATATTACACGCAGTAAGATTATTCATACTTTCTGTTAGCCTTTTTATGTTGAAAATTGTACTGTACAGTAGAGTTCCTCTATTCCGAACTAATTGGGACCAAACACAGTTGCAGTCAATACTTGTTAAGGCATACGGCAGATGCTCTTGGCCTCGCCTTACGCTACGTCGAACAACATTCTTCATCAACACCAAATTATGTGGCGATGGAGGAACATTGTATCCTCAAGTCTATTCAGTGCTCTTTGTTAGAAAAAATCACTAACTTTACCTTAGAGTAAGTTTAAGTTACGATTAAGTTTTCTTCTAAAAACGGAAAGGTTGTTTCAACTGTCCGTTTTGTCATCCCGCAATCTATCCGTTAGTACAGCATCGTCTTGAAAAAAGATCTAGAAACAAAATAGAATTCCTGCAACATAACAAAAACCCAGGATAAAAACGGATGAACGCAACCGGCAGGTGGCAACACCACCACTAGTGCCTAGCTGTTATATCTAATCCTTCCTTCTTTCTGACGGACCAGGTTCTGTTAGTTAGGTTCACCGCTGATTGCGGTAGCTTCCTTCCCGCAATACGGATGGAAAACGTAAAGGAAACAAATCCGGACAATTCCAACAGGGCCATTGAAATTAATGTGTTTTATCAATGTCCGTTAACTAAAACGCAACGGAAGGGAAAAACGGATGGTGTAAACCTACTCTTAAGTTATTTTTTATGTTTAGCAGTGATTAAAAATGATTCTACAGAATTGTATAAATGCAGCCGGCGTGTACTGTAAGTAACCAGCTTTCATTCCAATTTGGTTTCAGGCGTTTTCATCTAGCTTATGCTCTATGTATGTTCGTAATAGTGGAACTCTACTGTACTAGTAATGTCAATATTGTAATATTATTTCCTCTTACTGTACACATTTTCATATGTTGACCCTATCATTGGCTATTTAGAAATTATGACCACATCCTCATGTATAAAATATTTAGCCGATTCGTATATTAAGGGTCGGCTCTAGCTGTCGGCCATGTTGGACTGATACTCCATAACACCAATGTTAAATTAAAATCCAATTTTTTCCTTTATTTTTTAACCGAAAATTATGAACAATTTGTCATTTTAAAGCTATGGCCAATATACATCCAAATGGCTTTTTCAAAACTAAGAAAAACATTTTGTTTAATATTTATTAACAATTTAGAACATTGATTTTTAATATTTTTTTACGTAACAATGAAGAATTTCATCCCCAAGAGTTTGGTATTTTTTTAAAACGCTATTTGAACAATTGCTGTTTTTAAATGGATTTAGGCTGAGCAATGTCCACTAACCTACCGCTGGCGTCACTATTACTATAGGGTGAAGCGCTTGAGTCGCAGGTTGCTTTCTGTTTTACTAGAGACGACCCTTAAGTCAGTTGTAGCACGCCTAATTGTCATTGAGAATGATGACTATGTCGTTGAAACATGATCGATAAATAAACATGTAATTAGACTAATTATATACTATAACATGTATATTTTTATAATAAAACTTATGAGCTGTTTTGTATCTTTTTTTGTTTTTTCACAAATAAAAATTCCTCCGATTAAAATTAATTGGACGTCTAACTATGTCTTGCAATATACAGCTATATAGTTTGCGTTTGATAAAAGTTCATCAACATATTAATGTGACTTTAGAATTTTATTGGGATTATACACCAGTACATTGGTTTTTAAACGTTTATTATGTGTTACAATGGTAGAAAGCAGCACTGATGATTGACATTTAATGTTACCATTATGCACGAAACTACATAAATGGTACCATGTGTTCTTCGTGTGCTCCTTTTCTCTTCCCCAATCAAATGTAGGATGGATAAATTTTGCTCGAAATGAGATATGAAAAGAAAGTTTAAATCATGAAAAATTAATTTGCTACTATCATTATTAGGGCCTGCCTTAAAAATTTTGTAGGTAGTTTTGTAGCCTAGGGGTTAGAGATCCTAACTCGAAGTTCAAGGTCGCTGGTTCAAATTCGGGTAAACTCTATAAATGTTTGTCTACTTTGAAATCTATCAATTTCTGGTGATAGCACGTTGATGCTCATTACATTTAAACCACAAACAAATTTTTTAATGTAAAGGCTCACAGGGATGTCTACTTGTAATATGGCAGTGCGGTTGGCACGTATCAGGATTCTTGTCCCTCCAATGTGTACAGTTGCTACCGGCAGCCACTAAAGTCCAAAGTGAGTTTTATAGATAGTGGAGCGTCCACAGACAGATCATGTGACCTAGTGGTAACAACTAGTGGATTTTTTTTTCTTTTTCATTGTGTTATAATATAGCTCCCGGATTGATTTATTAATAATGACTATAATTAGGAATAAATTTACCTGTTTGACGTCTATCAATCCTTGTTTCTTACTATAGTGACGACCGCAGTTTCGGTTTTACACCATCATCCAGTCGCACAAATATTACAACACATTTAAAATTCAAATTAATAAAACCAAGTCACTCAATATTGAGGTTGTCACAAAAACACAAACGAAAACCAAAACACACAACGTACATATAATTATAATATAATGTCCACATGTTGCCCGGGCGTAGGTTAGATATCATATTATGTTCTTTATAATACCGTGAAGGTTTATAAAGTTAATTCGCTTTTTACGAATTGCTGATATATATACAATATATAGTTTACCTTATACAGTAGTCGGAGCAATTCTTGATATTTTTGTAGCTACACTACAGCGCTGTTTCGCCGTTCACAGCCGGCTTCGTCAGGTGTAGGACTCAACACTTAAATAAAACAATACACAATAACACTGAACACACACGATAACACGACACAAAAGTACAAAGTTTTATCGGATAACTCCTCGTCAAATGTTCATGAAATAAATATTTGCGTGGCCACGGCATAGTTACTGTGATCCGAACGGAACTATTGCTGTAACTATGAAGTTTATCCATTAAGTGTTCTGCAAAATTAGACTTGGGGGGGTTTACAACCTGTCTGTTTTTAGGTAAATGCTCTTTATACCTTTTTATAAAAGGGCGGCCTGTTTGACCTATGTAGAAACATGGACAATCTTTACAATAATAAAAACAAACTCACAAAAGACCCCACTGCTAACTACAACCAAGCAGTAAATAAAGTAATCAATAATAGCAAAAACATCTTATCGGACGACTTGATAAGATCGCTAAAAATGATGGTCAAAAAGGGGGTTATTTTTCAAAACCTTTTTTTTGTGCGTCTATACAGGTCTAATTGGCATGTTTAGTGCAAATTTGTTCGAAATTGATCGAATAGTTTTCTCTCTAGGTAATAATAATATTTATTAGTTACTCTCCTACTTTATTAATACAATTATGATATCACAGTGAATCTGTTTAATAATTGAAATATGTTTGTGAGAAAGTATGTGCCAGTTTCTGGTACCGTTTATTTGTGCTGACTTGGCAAAATTATCTCAAATTGTTTGTATCAATTGAAAACAATTTTCTTACATATGAAACAAACAAATATCCTCCGGAGCATCCCTTGCTCATACAAGATCTATGTAAAGTCTGCCAAACATTCTACTGATTTTAATACATGCACTTGTTAATAAGTAGTGCCTAGATATAGAAATTACAGAAAAAAAAACATTGGGTTTAAAAGTAAATAATCAGACAAGATATGTTCTTAGTTAATTTAATAATTTTATTTCTTAACCAAAACTAACTTAACTTAAATCCAAAAGTTCTCCATTAAAAGATCTCTGACGTATTTGAAACAGTTTTTTAACCCATCGGTTCAGTTTTTCTTCTTTGTTTTCTACCAACAGCTGTATAAGGAAAATTACAATACAATTAATTACAACACAATTATTATCATAATAATATAATACTTAGTTAATTTTTCAAAACATGATGGGATTTAGAATCAATTGAAGACAGAATTAACACGTCCGCTACCACCATACAAAAATTTCTCTGTACGCTTAGACTAGCGTCGCATATAACAGACGGCCGGTTACTATCGACAGACTGCTGCAGCAAATTTGCGATGCCTGGTTTAATTAAAATAGACTGAAGTCGCATATTTGTGGCAGTGTTATTTAACTGATAATTTTGAATTGCTAGTATATTTTAAAGACCTGATTTATTGCTATCAATGTGTAAGAAGGTCTGCCGCTCATATGCTGTGTTTGGTCTGTAACTTTGGCGATTTTGAACGTGAAGACATTAAGTTCTCATGAAAATTTACCCCCTTTCTCACACCACAATTCTTGGTTGTTTTCCCGCCTTTTTGTTTTGTGGGAATGCGAAGACTTGAAGTTCTCAGGAATCTTTCTCACACCTCAATTCTGGGTTGTTTTCCCGCCTTTTTATTTCGTGGGAATGCGAAGACGCAATTTTCTCCTCCCTTTTCTCATATAAACAATTCCAGGGAATTCTGATTTTCCGCCTTTGTATTGTCTTAATTTTTATTGGTTGTGCAACTTTGCTACAGAGCCTAACAAAAAACTTACTATGTTTTTACTTGACATAGACTGAACGTCGTATAAACGCTGAAAACAGTAAAAAAAAAAAAACAAATAGGTATTGCTTGACATTCCTTTCAGTTTATTAAAAAGTATATTAACCCATTTGAACAAAATCATACTCATGGTTTGTGGCGAATGTTTGTCCCAGTCTATATGTATTGCTTAGTAGTGTCATGATAGTCTGTGGTGAAAAACAGTGTGACGCATATATGCAACTCTCGGTAGCGAACGTGTTAATCTTATAATTAGTGTGACATTACAACCAGTATAGATTTGTTTTCATTTGACAAAAAATTATAACTTATAGTGTATCATTTGTTGTAGTTGTCATGACAATAGATTTTTTGCCAAAGCACCAAATTTCACAAATTAAACTGAGTTTTTTTTTAGCTAGTGTCAAGTAAATTAAATGTGCTCAACATGTAAAAAGTAATTGTCGTGACATTTCAATTTTTTGTTTAACTTAGAATACAAATGATACGATATTGTAAAAACTATACTGATATGTCTCATTGTCATAAAGTCAAAATATTACTTAATGAAGATAAACCACATGTGAAAATGAACCACTAAGGAAATGTCGAAAGGGATAGAATTTGTAGTGGCTTATTTTTTTAAAAAACTAAAATATTTCATTCAGTCTACATTTTGTAACATTTTTAATTGCATGAATTTTTTAAGATACAGTAAGACCTCGATAATCCGGCACGCTCGGGGATCCGGTGATGCCGGATTATCGAGATCTTCCTTTAAAATGGTTTATAGACAGGGAATAAACGCACATGTACTATATAAACACGTAAATTACACGTTGAAACTACGTAACATTAACTGCGAAGAGAGATCGCCGCTAACTAATAAATTTTAAAAGCCTAAAACAAAATCATTTTGTACATAAAATATTTATAATATAAGCTCTCTGAACGCTGGATTGTAACAAATATAAAAACAAAGGTTCCGTGTAATATCGTGCGAGTGACACACGCTGATGTTATAATTGCGATCATAGCCCCAGGTTTCAAGATGATGAAATATTTTTCCTATAATAACCTGATTAGATTTGTATAAGACATCTAGCCTTTAAAATAATTTTGAGCATATATGAAGCAGTGTAATTACGTGTTTTATGTTGTTTCAATGTCTTTTTTGCCGAAACATGAATATAAACAGGAACAGCGTTCCATAAGCGGGGAGTATGGGTGTAGTAGGGAACAGCAGGGCAGACAAGTTACGGCGTAGTGATGCGCGATTGTTTGATGCTCAAGATGTTTGAACAATCGACTAAAACATCACGCATTCGTGTATCACTAGTTAGGTGTATTACTAAGAGAAGTAGACATAAGTCATAAGTGTTTAAGTTTTACAGAATAAAGACTTGGTATATAGAAACTCGATTTTTTTAATTTTTACCTTAAAAGTCACTGATTTTTATTTCTGGGTACTAGTAGATACCCTGAAAGCGGTTTTAAATCGAACAACTATTTACAAGAATTTCAATGTATCTTTTCCCAAAGACTTCAATTTGTTCAAATAATCTTCATTAAGTGGAATACGTTCAAGAAAATACTTTCAGCAACGAAAGTGTTAAACGGTCCCTTTAACGTTTTTAAAGGACGACGAGAGCACATTGTTTTGAATCGGTTTGATTTTTAGGAGAAATGTTTGTTTTGGACAAGTTTATTGAGCAGTAGATTTTTACACACTGTTTTTGACGGATGCGGAGCCAACAGACGGTGTAGACCGAGCTTAAATCACTCAATAATTACAAAAACTGCTATTTCTAATGAGTGCAAATTTTCAAGATGATGGATGTCGAACTATCGGGTCTGCCGGATTATAGAAGTCTTATTGTATTTGAAACACAGAACGCTAAGTCAAAATTAGGAAAATTCTGTATCATAATTAGCTTATAATATAAATCAATCTCTTCCCATTCTGCATATAATGTAACAAATGACTAGATATAAAATTACTTATAATGTATATCATCTTTAACAAATCTACTACCATTTACTTCGAAGTTCCCATAAGGAGAGCAGTTAGTTATCAAACAAAAAGTTAGAAGTAAAAGATTTAGGTAATATTTAGAAGGTATACAACCATTTTGAACAAGCTTTGCTTGATATTATGCTTACTAAGGGATAAATTCATCTCTAAGATTTGCAACATCTAACATTGATACCAAACATATCGTTAGTAATTAATTAGAATAACTTATACTCACATTGGGATGAAATATGCTTTCAGGTTTATCATTTCGATCTGACAAATTTACTGAGGGAGCTGAAAGATCAACAACAATAGGCTTGTTTTCGTTAGTTATTTGATGTTTTGATGATGTAAATGTCTTGGGTGCGAAAGATTCTGCATTGATTTCTTCCACAGCATTGTAGTTCATATGTTCTCCTGGACATTTAAAATAAATACTTTCAATACAAAAATTAAGTATACAGGGATAGTAACAGTTCAGAGGTTTAAAAAAAGTGACTAATTTTCCAAAAAAGTTATTGATTTTCAGAGTTTTAATTTAATAAAAAAGAGGAATTCAACCAGAACCACCCATTTTCCTCTGTTTTCTTCTTTTTTAGGAGAAAGTACTTAAAATTGAATGCAACAATAATCTGCAGGATTTTGGAGAAATTTTTAAAACTTAAATATTGTATATTAAAATGGATTAAACAACAAATTTAGCAATTGTTGTGGCTGCTTAGTTATTATTAATTTTTTTTAATGGAGTCATAAAAAAATGCACAAAAGTTATTTTTAGAGATATTGTTTTGAAAAATCCACAATCTCATTTTCATAAATTGTAAACAAGATGTAGAGCATAAGAGCTAGTTTGTAATATTACTGTCAAAGTATGTAATTGTTTTGTATTTCTTCAAAATTTATTGTAGAAATACAAAACAATTAAATAACTTATTTTATTAAAATAATATGCCTTACAAACTAATTTACATGACTTTTAATCATCTACAAATTTCTTCATTTATTTGAATCAAAGGAATTCAGTCATTCAATGAGATCGCTCGTTCTTTCTGAGGGGCGGTCGTTATACCGAGAAGGCAAGCTTGTGGGTGGCATCCGTTTTGTATCTTTATATCTGTCGTTTATTCCATTATATTTAATTATTTGGACTTTTCTGAGATGAGATATTAGGTGTAAGATTTTACGTCCGTTCTATAGGCGACGTTAGTTTTTGTCGTCTCGCATTAGTTTTCTTGTAATAATTAAAGATTCTGTAGATAAATAGATTAGTTTCTTAACTAAGCCAATTTTTTAAATTGAGATAATAATTTCTGTCGATACTCTTGGGTTCTGATTCCAATTTATCTGGATAGCTGGAATAATTTGGTTTAATTTTGGTGTGGGTTGAGTATGTCTACGATTTTTGGAAGTAAATTTATTTGGTTCTGTTTTGTTGGAATATCAGAATCTTTGAAGATCTCCATAACGGCTGTGATTAGAGAAAAATAACAAAGAACAAAAGTGTCAAAAAATAATATGTTCTACCGATAAATGCAATAAAAATATGGTGTTTGTATTTAAAAAATGAAAGATGGTGGCCATATTGGAAAAATGGTGAAGATTAAAAATATGGTAACACCATAGTTTTAATGTCTGCATAAATCCAGGGAATATTCCCAATTTAAAGTTTTTCGAGAAACTGATAGTTTCCAAGATCCTAATGGTGGCCATCTTGAGTTGATCATCCTGTATATCTGTCTGTTTGTAGGCTTTCTATATACACTAAACGGATAATCCATTGGTTTTCCAAAGCACACATGTACATTTAAAAACGGAAGGTTGTAGTCTTTTTCAATAACGCGTTTGAGTAAATATACAATCATATTAGTTGTGACTGTCTGTGTTCAAGTTTTATTCTAACAAGATAAGGATAAATCTAAAGGTCATTTTACAAAACTCAACAGTTCAACATCGTCCATGTCAGGATGCGAAGCTAACCTCCATACACACACGTTTATTGTTAAATTTGTGTGTAAAGTATTATTATTTGTACTGCTTATTGTATATTTTGTAGCAAAACTGGTCTGCGGGGAGGACATCAAAAGAAAATTTGCTTTGGTTGTGCAACAAGTTGGCAGAAGTAAAAGAGAAAAGAACAATTAGTTTATTTAATCAGTCAATTAAACTGCACAATGTTTCTTGTATGTAAGTTAGTTCTTGTTTTAATGTTCTATTAATATATTTTTATTGTAATTGAAGTTTAGTTTTTTTGTCAAATTCTTAGAATCTTAGCTCATTAAACTATGAAATATGCACAGAGCATTTATGAAAAAACGAAAGATTGAATAAAAAAATGCAACTTTTAAGAATAGAATATCAACCAAACGATTCATTCATCTTCAAACCATGTAATAAATCAAAAGAATGCGGCTTACAATAGTAGCCTAGTCCATCGCCTTGTACCCGTGTTTCCCTTAACAAACCAGATTATAACCAGGAATTGGGTATTATTAAGCATACTGATATATCCAACGGTTATAATAGCACATTAATTGACAACCTTATTAAAACATCTGGTGTGCACATCACACAACTTTCCTTACCAAAATAGATGCTGTATCAATTACCAAATTTTTTGAGCGAGAGATTGATGATACCATTTTCGAGTTAATAGGAGTATCCGTTTCGAAGAAAGCGGTACTAACTTCAAAACGGTTAATCCCACGGACCTGATTTTGGTCTCAATCGATTTCTCACCCCCAAAAATGTCAAGGTCGATACCAAACACGGCTAGTTTAAAAAAAGTAATTTTTGCCCCCAAAAAGGGCGTTTTTGGGGTCAATTTTTGAAAAAATGTAAAAAGTTGAGTGGGGTATCTTTTTTGACATTCTTTTGGACGCTGAATCGAATGAGACCATTTTCAAGTCGATAGGACCAGCCATTTCGGAGATACAAACAAAATAACTTGCGTTTTTGTAATAACTTTTTTCAACGAATTTTTAAGGGTATATAGCGTACATAGCGTGTTAAGGGGGTCTGAGTAGAGTATGTTAGCAAAGTTTAATCAAAATCGTTAGAGGGGTCTTGGAGTAAATACCAAAAATGTGCTAAAAACTGGTCCCACGGTAAGACACCAACTCCGATTTGCTTCAAATTTACATGGGTTAAATTGTTTACGTGTTTGAAGATATCCTGTAAATTTCAGCTTGATCCGTCCAGCCGTTTGCCCTGTGCACTCCGGACACACACACACACAGACACACAGACACACAGACACACAGACACACAGACAGACCAATTGCCAAAAATGCATTTTTTGGACTCAGGGGGCCTTGAAACGTAAAGATATTATGAAAACTCGACATCGAATTTTTGGGTCGATCGCAATACTTACCTTACCTAGTATAGGGTAAGGAAAGTAAAAACATATTAAAAAGCATAACAATAAAACATTTGACGGCAAATAACAGAAGAAGAAATATGTTTCCGTAGAATATGGATCGTCGTTAAATAACACCGTACGTAATGAAATGTCAAAAACAACATTGTAACAGCGTTTAAAAATTCCAATAAACTTGAACGTTTAATCAACAAAAACCGTAAAAACAGTGAACTTGACTTAACCAAAAATACGGAAATATACCAACTCTCTTGTAAAGATGGTCCGTGTTACTATATAGGGCAAACAGGCCTCCCTTTCATGAAAAGGTATAAAGAGCATTTACCCAAAAACAGACAGGTTGTGAACTCCCGAAATCTAATTTTGCAGAACACATAATTCATAAACTCCACTGTTATAGTAACTTTAATACGGATATGAACATATTACATATTTGTAAAAAAGGCCGATACATGGATTCTTGGGAAGAATTTACAGAGCCTCAAAAACTGATAAACAGAACTTATTAAATGATAAAACATCCTTTCAATCAAACATTTTGTATGACACATAATTAATATGACAGATATAAGGAAAACCAATACATTCGACAGCTGCAACGATTACTGCATAGAACATTGCATTGCGACTACAAGCTCAACCCATCTAACCTCCACCCGGACAACATGTCGACATCCTTTAATAATAATTGTTTGTTCATTGTGTTTCGTTACTAGTTTGTGTTAAGTATATTTAGTGACGACCTGAACATTGGTGTATTAATTTATATGTGCATAGTATTTATGTGACCGGTTGATGGTGTAAAACCGAAACTGCAGTCGTCACAATAAAAAATAAATAACAAGGATTGATAGACGTTGAACAGGTAAATTTATATCTAAGTTATAAAGTTATTTAACCCTCAAAGTGGCAGACTGCAGTCTCTCGGGCGCAAATGCAACCTGCTCGAACTTTAGCGAGAATTTGCATAATCGATAATTTAATCCACTTAAAATCACCCAATCGTAATAAAACGGGCACCATTGGAAAGGAAACCAATTAAACTTTAATTTTTGTATTTACAACTTTTTCGTAGATCGTATATTTACATACGTAATCATCGTTTTAAAATATGCATATCAGACTACAGCTATTTCCGCACGCGATTCTGCTGACAATTGTGCTGTTATTTCCCACTTCTTCAACGGGCAACACCATCTACAGAAGTATTTCTATCGATATTATAAAGCTACCATTGTATTCGTCAAGATTTTATATTTCTAATGGTGCTGTCCAATCAGATGTTACTATTTTACAGGATTAATTCAAAAGATTTCTGTAAACCCTTGCGATTGGACAGTTTTCAACCAATGAAACAGCCCATTTGTCAACCGATATTGGGAAGGCACTGCCTCATGTTTTGACAGATTTCTTTTCACCATTTTGTAGAGAATAGTTTGCTCTTTCTAACGGATGGAAGTAAACTAGAAAAATCCAGTTTTTTGTTCGTCTAGACAGCAGTGGAATGTACATATCTGGTGAGACTGTCTGGCGCGTCCCTTTCCCACGTTATTCAAATGACATGTGCTATCTCGCCGGCGAAGTTTCATTAGATTGATGTCATTTTGTTATTCAAATAAAGATAACTCAAACACTTTTGTGAACTAAGGAAAGACAAGTATACCGTTCTTTTCTTTGATTTCCTCTACACTTTGTTATAATAATATTTCTTTTTTGGGCAAAGCATATACTAGTAAATTAAGTTTTAATCTAGACCCAGTTTTGTAAGCGTAGTGTATTTGGAACATAAAAACTGTGTTTTTCAAAATAAGAAATTTGAAATTGATAAATGTTTTTATACAGTTCTATTTAGAACTAAATTACAAAACTTTTTTACGCTTACGAAAAAAATACAAAAAATTTTTACTACTTGTTATGTAGGCCTAAAGTTGAACTTTTTCCTTTCGTTACTGAACATTTTTTGTTTCTTGAGCTACTAACTTGTACAATTTCGAAAGAAACTCATTTTTAGTAGCATATTTGAATTCTTTGAAGTTTCTTCTAAAAAAAAGCTATTGAACACTTTTGGATTGGGGTTCATTTACTATTTTTGGCGAATTTTTAAAAATATGCTTGCAAAACGCTATAAACGGGATTTTTAACTTTAGCTTTTTAACGATGCCAGTTCTAAGGCTAAGAATAGGTTTTTTCAACAGATAAAAGAACAAGAAAATTACAACTTAAAAGTTGATTTACTATTTGACATTTTCCCAAGGAAAAACATCATGTAAGTAAATTACATGTTTTGAGGGGACTCCTAGCAGCCTAAATATATATCCCTACCATTCTCGGGTTAATACAGAAAATAGGTCTTATAGTAAACAAATACATTTCAAGTTTGTGGTACTTATAGAAAATAACCATGCAATATCTGATTTTCAAACTATAACTTACCTAGAATCTTATCAATATCAAATTTAGGTTGAGATTGTGAGCTGTCATCAATATATATAGTCTCTTTAACTTTCTTTGCTGGTTTCTTCTGAGAATAACTTTTTCCAGATTCTGATGATGATGATGTAGAACGTCTTGATCTTGATACAGATCTACGGTTTTTTCTTTCTTTGGACCCACTTCTTGAGTTTATCTTTTTGCGGTCTTTTGAATCACTCCTTGACCTCGACTTTCTCGTTTTTCCTCTATAACTTTCAATACTAAAGGACCTTGATCGTCTCTTCGAACGTGTTTTTGATCGGGATCTTGATCGTACTTTACTTTTCGATCGAGACCTTGATTTATATTTTCTGCTTCTTCCTTTGTATGACCCAGATCGGGATCGCCTTCGGTTTTTACTTTTAGAGGAAGACAATGACCTTGATCTTGCTTTATCCCGGTTGTATTTGTCTCGAGAGCGTGAAGATTCTCTAGAAGATCTTCTGCTGTGTGTACGGCTATCAGGTGTTGACCGCCTTCTGTAATGAGACCAAAGTATGAATTTATTTAGCTAAACAACATTCTAAAGTAAAAAGTTTAAAATAAATACATTTTCTTACTTGGATTTATATTTATCTCTACTTCGTGAACGGGAATACCGAGATTTCTTCTTACTCCGCTTTGATCTTTTAGAATAACGACTTGAGACTGAAGTGGCACTACTTGAGCGTGATCTACGCAAACAAACATATATCATAGTATAGAAATCACTATTGTCCGTTTTTAAAATAGTAAAAAAATAGGAGAGTTCTCACCTTCCTTTTCCACGTCTTCTGCCTCTATGGCTCCCAACATCAGAATCACTTGAGTACTTACTCATTATGGGATAATGATGCAGCCTATATTACCTCTTTCTACGTTAAATTAGAAACGTAGTCAACATTATTATCTGAAATCATCAGATGTTTATCAATTCATATCGAGTTCTATAATGAAAAGATAAGAATCATAAACATTAAATACATATAATGAAAAAAATAATTTAATGTTTTAAGACTTGACTCTCTTTTTAATTTATTAAGGAGACTAATGAAATCTTCATTAGTTCTCTTCATGGAACTAAAGAGCTTAGCAAAAAAAGTTAAATAATTTAAATTTTTCATAAATGTCTCTAGATACTCAGTAACTCTTATCTCACAGTATATGGTGGGGAAATAAGGTTAATGTGGGTAGACAAAGATGCTCTCCTATCTTTAACAGCTGTCAAAGCAATAAAAATACATATATTGCCGTGAATTTATTTTACGACCTCCAGTTGATATGTTTACAGACGATGGCCTTTTTTTAGTAGTGCTGCCAACCTTAACACATTCAACTATTGAATGTTGGTAAATATACTGCAACCAAAGACTGTAAGTTGGAACTTCAAGGTTTTTTTTTATTTTCATCAATTCAAAATACATTGATGGAACAAATACATTTCGGCCCTTGATATGCACATCGGATTGATTCAATTTATCAAATCGTGAACATCGATGTATAACGAATATCCGTAGTTTGTAGTTTGATTTAATATCCGTAGTTTGTAGTTTGATGTAAAATACACGGTAAAAATTAAGTATTTATATATTTTTATAAAGTGAAAAAATGTGTGTGTTCCTGATTTGTTATACTTTTATTTTATTAAGTGATGTTAAGTTGTACGAATATAAATCTATAATGTCAATAAATAATATCAGTTTTTAAGGCTACATAAGCTTGACTTGCTTAGTAAAACAATTGTAGGCGAAAGTTTACATTACAACCCTTCGCCATATTGCGGCAGAGGTGCCAGTATATATGCAAGAATTGTAATGTTCACTTCTATTTCTAAACGTCTTAAATAAATGAAAACAGAAAATATGATTAACAAAATTTAAAGTAAGTAGGCCTTATTAATAAAATTATCATCAGAAAATAAAACATTTAAACTTAAATTCAATTAAGTAACAACATATTTAACTCGGGAAATATTAGACATATCTTTTCAATGACTGGGACTGCGCATATGAACGTAAATAAAGAACTGTACTTTCAGGCAAAATATTCATAGTTACAATACTAGAAGGAAATATTGTATAGATGCAATGCATGTAAGACTTAAAAAAACTGACAACAGTATTCTATGTATGAAAATAAAACTTTTTAATAAATTGCCTGAGGAGGCTTGGACAACTGGATTAGGGAATTTTAAATTAAGAGTCAGTAGTTGGCTCAAACTGAAAGCTTTTTATTCCATCCAGGAGTATTTGATTTGTAACACTAGTTCATTAAGTTTTTAAATGTTCATTAAAATAGGTTGTCTTTTTGTAGTTGATTGTGGTTGTATATTTGTATAGATTTTGACTGTTTCTTATAGAAATTTTATTTTATTGTTATATTGATGTCACTTGAAAAAAGTGATGTGTTGGAAATTTTTCTTCAAATTTTGCTCATTTTGTTAAATTATGTTGACACTGTCTATTGCCATAAAAAATGTGCTTAATGACAATAAAAGATTTTGAATTTTTGAATTTTGAATAATCACGATTGTCGGACTCCGCTATTCCTACAACTTAACATCACCTAATAAAATAGATACATATATACATAAAAGGAACACACACAATACATGATATCAAACTACGGTTATTTGATTTACATTGATATAATCACTATTCAATACATTGAATTGTTAACAAGGACACAAATTTTAATGTATTTGTTACATCGATGTATTTTGAATCGATGAAAATAAAAAGCCTGAAGTTATAACTTACATTCGCTATGTTTCCACTTTGTAAACATATATATTAGTTAGTAACATCAATTAAGTTGTTTTGTATAAAAGAAATACTTAAGCATTAAAAAAAAAATAGCCTAAAGTTCTAACTTAATCTTTGTCACAATATGTTTACCTGCATTGAACATGACCTAGTAGATGGGTGCAAATTTACTATTCGACCCTCGGCTAACCTAAGGCAACAGAAATGCAAGAATAATAAAAAAAAATAGCCTGACGTTGTAAGTTATAGTCTTTAGTCACAGTATGTTTACCTGTGTTCAACAGTAGAATGAAAAACAACGTCGTCGTCTGCCAAAATATCAGCTGAAGGTTGAATAGTAAATTTACGCCGTAGAATGTGCTAAGGTTGGCAGCACTGATCTATTTTCTTAAAAAAAGGTGCAAACATATACTGCTGAAGGTTGTAAAGTAATTTACGGCCAATTGAACATCAGGATAACTTTTTAGAGTATTTTTGTACATAGATTAGCACTTCTGTTGTAGCCTAATGCATGGAGACTCATATTAGAATCTAAGCCAAGTTACATCATAGCCAATCCGGAAACTGAATAGTACAATACTGATCTATCAAATCATAGCAACCAATAACCTTTAAAAGGAAAGTTAAGTAATAGACCCACCTATGCCTTTATATGTTTATGAACTGGAAATATACTGTGAACCAGTAATAATGGAGTTAGTTTATTGTAATTTGCTCCAAACAACCTTACTTTATATTTGCTTTACATTTTATATTATAGCCTGTAGTAAATAAAAATAGCTCATTATATAGGCTAATAAATTATATTTTGTGTTTGCCTCATTACATTAGTCCGTTATTTTATTAAATATATATTTAATTTGTTGGGTAGTTATACAATTAATATTAAATTATTACTTACTCAATTAATTCTTACTTAGGGTTTATCCTATTATTTTCCTTGACAAAATTGTAAATAACCTAAATGTTGTACTTTCTCTGTTTAGGTTCTGCAACGGCATATAAACATTATACTAATAACAATAACTAAACTAAACAACTCCCAGTCCAGCTGATACCTTTGCACACTTTGGCTTTGGAGAAAACTTTTTTTGAAAGAGAGTAGTGCTGCCAACCTACGCATATTCAAGGGCAAGGCTGGCATATTGAAAGTTTAATTGATAATTCATGCTGGAAATGTTTCATTTTGCTTGCGATATCGTTAGTAGAAAGATTAATTAATACTAATTATAAACATACATATTTTTGTTTATCACTATGGCTTCACGAATTGAAGAGCAGCAGTGCCGTGTGTAACACCATGAGTATTAGCAGAGAGTATAGTATAAAATTAAATATTAGGTGAAGTGAATACAAACTAGTTATTCCTATCTAGTAAATTCGAGGCAGTTTAAGCACCAGCTTAAAAAAATTGTTGAATGAAAAAACTACTAGTTGTTACTAGCAGAGCTAGTAATTATTTGCTTGCACGATTAGCACTTACCAGTACGGGACTAGGTTTCATCCTTCATTCTGTCGTGCCATACGCCATACAATATCACCGAATCACCCCATCCCGCTGCTGCTCATGTCCATATTGCGCAATGTTGCAATTTGTATTTCTTCATTTCACGTTTGGACGTTTGTACTTTGTACAGATCTGATTTAAGCACGAATGCTGGAACTTGGCCTTGCTCTGACGTGATGGGTGTGGGGGGAGACAAAAAACATTTTCCTATGGCGCTTTGTATTGTGACTCATCCTTTCAACGAACTGAGATCGATTATAAGCTTTATTAACATCTCAAGGTAATTATAATATGTTAAAAAAGACCTCAGATATAAGTTGAAAAGCATAAAATTGGAACATGGAACTGGTTTATCTAGCCTGGGGAGTACACAGGGCCGGATTTCCCAATAGGCTCGGGCCTATGGGCGTAAGCTCCCAGGGGGCTCACGGCCGAGAGAAATTTTGTTTTAAATATCTGGAAATAAAAATAAATAGCTATAACTTGACATATTTTTTGAATTGATTAAATTCTGATTAAACATTCTGATTTTGAAGTTCATATAAACAAATAATTGTTGGTAAAGTTAAACTATTTTTCAACATTACGCATCAACTTTGTTACAACATTGATCTCAAACACGGGAGAACTGGCTGTAGGGTTTTTGGGGAAGTACGGTAACCAGATTAGGGGGCGGAAAAAATTATTGGGCCTAGGGGCGCCAAAAATGCTAAATCCGGCCCTGGGAGTACAGATGTTTTTAGTATGGTTAGTAGCGGATAGTCCAAGTTCCAGCATTCGCGCCGGTATCTGTAGTTGTTTGTCTTCAATCAAGGAGGAACTACTGATGTGCTGTACTCACAAGTGTGGACCTAGAAAGAACGCAACCTGCTCAGCACAGTGCAGTGGTTTTGCCCTGTCACTGATTCATTTCTAAAAACATCGGTCTGTGCATCTCTTCTCTTGAAAACACGGAAAAACACTCTTAACACGCACGTTAACAATAGTATTGAGGGATGTTACCGAGGTAATCCGCTAGGATTTGAAAGTTGGCTTGTCTGAGAAATCGGAGGGTTGATAGTTCTGCAAAACATATTAGTGACATGGCTAGTACAGCCATGGCCAACGGCACCAGTCTTAGCGCCTATGGCCCTTAGGTCCACACTCGTGAGTACAGCACAGTATGTCTTAAAGATTGGAAACAAGAAAAAAATTGTATAGAGGGCTGTTTGCAAGGCTTATATCCAGGGCCGGTGCAAGGGGTTTTTCTTGAACATGCGAGATTCGTTTTTGGCACCCCCCTCTATACACAACAACTCCCCCCGCCCCTGTATATGTATATATCTCCTTATTGCAATAAAAAACTGAAAACACCAAATTAATCATATTACAATATTTATTTTACATAATTTTAACTTTTTAACACCAAAAGGTAACATTGTATGATTAACATTACAATATCACAAGTCAATTTGGTAACATCATGACAACGTGGTAAAGGTAAAGGCTTAGGTATAATTTTCAATAAGATAATTTAACATCGGTAATTCGGTAACATTGTAAGATTGAGGTTAATGTTAAGTTTTCACATTAATATCACACACACATACAAGAAAGAAGTTAGTATAAAATGTACGGTGGGCTCGTCTTTAGGGTTGTGAATTTTTCACTGAAACCAAAGGGCGCCGATATCGAAAGGATGGCGCCCTAAACTGGTGTATGTGGTCTTTTGTGTCCGTAAAGAGGCACCATAAAGAAATAAGGCATTTCTTTTAATTCCCGAAAAGGGCGGTCGCGTCTTTAAGGGAGGGGGGAGAAATTTTCACTGCGGTGTAGGTTGTCTGTCCCTAAAAAAGCGCTAAACAGAAATAGGTAGTTTCTTTTAAAACCCGAAAAGGGCGGCCACGTCTTTAGGCAAACATTTTTTGGAAAATTTTGAAGGCGCCTTGGTCTTGAACTTTTTGCTGGCGCGTCGCCGACCCCTTCCTGGCGGCGCCCCATGCGTCCGCATGGTCCTTGCGCCAGCCCTGCTTACAACGAAACATGCGGTACAATTGTATTGGGAAAAATTACTTTTACGATAAATTCAAAGAAGAAGGCTTTGGCTAAACTGTTAGAAAAGTTACATCTCAGCAACTAAAGTACTAAAGGTGTCCATAATCCAAACTTCCTCTCAATGCAATTTCTTGCAATGTCCGCATGGTCCTTGCGCCAGCCCTGCTTACAACGAAACATGCGGTACAATTGTATTGGGAAAAATTACTTTTACGATAAATTCAAAGAAGAAGGCTTTGGCTAAACTGCTAGAAAAGTTACATCTCAGCAACTAAAGTACTAAAGGTGTCCATAATCCAAACTTCCTCTCAATGCAATTTCTTGGCGTCCACAGAGGACTATAGTTTTTATGATACGAATGGGACATTCTCTGTTTTTCTTTGTTTGTAGCTGTCGATTGGAATCTAATAAATTTATAGCACTTACTTGCTGCCTAAGAAATTTTTATAAAAATTCTCACCTATTACGACATAATGTGTATGATATCCTGTAAGAGAAGAAGTATGGGTCTTGAATTTGTCCATGGCATCTTTCCAGTTAGAGAAAGGTCTAGATACTAGAGAGCCGACTTTCTGTGATTCCCCCCTTTCCTCCGTGTCCATGTGAAAACCTGGCACAATATTTACAAAGGGCGCCTTCACCGTCCATTTTAGTATAAAAATAATTCGACCACGCAGCTGGACCGCTGACATGAGTTGAGCGAATTTCCAAAATTAAGTTTATATGCTTATGTTTTAGGGTTTCAACCAACAATTTGGGAAATAGGTCTATTCACGAAGGCGTTGAACAGCTGTCTGTGTGTACGCAATATATTAGTAGAATTTGTTTCCTCCTAGTGGCCTCGCGAGTTTGCACCACTTGTCTTCGAACTTGGTACTTTTATGGTATTTTACATTTTGGTCGATTTTGGGGGAACGAAGCGAGCTATAAGGTCACGTAAAAAAATCAAAATGTGCAGAATAACATCCTACTTTTATATTTTTAGAAAAACCTCTAAAAAAATTCATTCTCGTAGTAAAAATCTAAAAAATAGTTACTTTCGGTCAAAAAACGTACTTCTGGTTGTTGGATTTTTTTGGCTAACGAACTCGTCCGAGCGACATAGACAACCAACACGTGTACCAAAATTTGGACCAAATCGGACTTAAAATGCAGCCGCTAGAGTGCGAACACATATATACATATATATATATATATATATATGAATTTTAATAACCCCCAAAACGTGTTCTGGGGACCATGATCGGTGCTCATTTGCTACTCCCGACCTTGGGTCTCACCATAAGGGCCACTGCAATAGCTCATTTTTCCTATGGAAATTCGCTAATAAGCCATCAAGGTAGTACTATACAAACTAGTATAACAAGCCAAGGAAATTTCTCAATCCATTGCCTTTGAAAAGTCCGGTTTTGTTTTCCTAACAAAAAAGGAAGGAATAAATTAGTTTGGTTAAACGATTATATCCTTAAATATATTATTTCTCAAAGGTGTTTTTTTGTCGCTAAGCGATATCTCCCTTACTTCTTCATCAAAACGAATTATTCAAGCATCATTTTAAAGCTTATATTCCCCCACTATTGACGAAAAATAGACAAACAGCTTAAAACTCATGTTTTCGTTACAAAAATTTGTTAAAAAAACTTTTATATTATACTTCATAATGATTCCTAATGAAAGGCGCCATCTATTAACAATCTGTTTAACTAGCAATCTATCACACAAATCAATCAAATTAAACCAACATAAATAAATAAACGTAATTACAGTAAATCAGGTAAGTAGGCCTACTCCTAACTTGCGAAATATTTGCACGGGTCAGCTAGTATTTATAAAATTTATAAAAGGCCAATCTAAGATTAAAATCAGATCCAAGTCACAAGTGACTCTAAAGGGTTTCGTTATATATATACCGGAAGATTTAAAGTGTTACAGACTTATATGTCTCAAAAGGTATGCATTTTAGTGAAAAATGTTATAAACAAATTGGAAAAGATTGTGCATTTTATAAACTTTATTTTTTTAAGTGCGTTTTTATAATGTTTTTTTATGGTTAACTTTTTATTTATTTATTTTTTTTAGTGGAACCCATTTCTTGTATAATTATATTCTACAAGGAAAACCCATTTATCCGAAACATTTTTCTTAGAACTTTCATTTTTGGAGTAATTTTAGATTTTAAACCGATGTTAGGAGTAAATTTATAAAAAAATCGATAAAACCTACAAAAATAAAGAATATTTAGGTTAAAGTTTGATTATTTTCTTACGTAGAATAAGATCCTGCAATAAATAAAAAATAGGTTACTTTTTAAAAAATAATTTGTTAAGATTTCCGAGTAATTTAAATGTTTGAGCTATTTTAGCCGTTTTTTACTTTCATAATTAATTTTTATTTAAGCAATGAAAACAAATTAAGATCAAATATCAACCAAAAGTAGCTTTGATATTTTACTTACAACAACATTGATTATATTTAACTTACCCTTGACTTGACAATTTAAGGTAACATTAAAATTGAATAAGTAAAGACGGCCAAAGATTAGAGATTTTATTGTGCTTACCTTTTGTTATCACAGGAAAATATTGTTCTTTAGGCTGCTATGGCTACGTTATTAATTTATATTTTTGTGTGCACTTCTTTTTAATATACTGTACTTAGTAGAGCAAAATTAGACCAAAAGTGGGTAATCCAAAAAAACAAAAACAAAGGTCTAATTTATTTTTAGAAAGATAAAAAGTCTCTACAAATAGCGCCGGGAAGGTGTAAAAACTGTGTGTTATCTCATAAATCCTCCACTTTACAGCTTATTTTGTTCTATAACTTTTTAAGTACTGTAAGTTAAATTCTCTACAAAAATGGTTCTTTACCCTAGGATGCAAAGTAAACAGCTGATCTAGGCTGTTTTGAAAATTTTGATTGTTGTGCTGCTCTTAGTGGCACATATGTGAACTACAATACTATCTGGAATATACAAAACATTTGTCAACTAGGTTGTAATGCCAACACGTTTTGTTTAGTAAAACAGACTTTTTTTAAGCTAAAAATCTAATTTAATATGTAGCTGTAGGAAAAACGTTGTGTGTATTACGGGTACAAAGTTTTCTTGGTCACCCTCAATAAACTACTGAGCCTCAGGCGCCAAATGTTTATTTTGTGTGATACACTCAACTTTGCACCCTGGATTCACAAATGACTATACTGTAAAGAGTTTTTGTTTAGATTTTACATGTAATCCAACTCATTAACCACCTATAACTGAAAAAAAAACATAAAATATTCAATTTGAGCAGCAGTAGCTAATAAGGCCATAATTGGATTTGGTAAGCTACCGGTAATTAAAAAACCAAACACTTCCCTTCATTTTCAATAGTACATTAAACTATTTTCTCTCGATTTCTTAATTCTTTGTAAATTGAGGAAAAATTATAAAACAAAAAAATTATAACAGAAATTAAGAAAGCCAAAATTATGTTTCCAAGTTAAATAAAATTCCAATTATTAATTATTAATAAGGCAATAATTGGATTTGGTAAGCTAATTAATGAATACCTTAATGTAATAAATTTTAAATTTCTAGTATGAATTAAATTTTTTGCATCTTTTTCTTATTTTTTCCATAACATGAAATCTAAATCCCTTAAAAGGTCATATAGGATTTTAAATAAAAGGTAATTTCTTAAGCTACAACTTTCCTATTTAATGTTTGCAAAACCAACGTTTACCTGCTAAAGCACAAAACTTGTTCTTGTACCCTTGCGACCAAAAAAACATTAAGACTCCACTCTACAAAATGGCATAACTATTCATTGACAGTGCCAGGCAAGAAAGCAGAAAGAAAACTCAGAAAATGTCTGAGGAAGTGGTGGAAGTAAGGGTAGGATGTCTAAGGGTAGGGAAAAGCGAGCTCTTTATCTTTCGTTGCTTCCCCGCACGCTCACTGTCAGAGAGAATATTCTGCGAAATTCCCATGACCAGCGTCATACTCTGTCTTCCTGCCATTGCACGGCTAACTACTTCAAACTCTTACTTCCATTTCATGGTTGGTTTTATTGTCTGTTAAATATGAATGTTTATAGTTAACAAATATTCTTCAAAGTATTAATTCAGGGGTTTACTGGTGCCGGAACGTACCAGAACGCCATTCCGGTATTGCCTTTTATTCATTTTTTTTATGTTGCACTGGACCATCCACTCCCTCAATCACACTCGTTCAACACTCGGTTCAGAATTTTCCATCCGCCAATTGCCAATCGAAAAACCTCAAGACATCCCACACTACAGTGCGTTGCGACTATGCGAGCCAACTACAGTAAAGTCTCCCACATTGTCCCTCAATCGAAACAAAACATTCGAGCTCGGAATCGAAACGGGACAACTTGGGAGCCTTTGATGAACGGCGAGCGCTGCGAACGACTACAAATAAGAGACCGATGATTCAGAGTCAAGGCGGCCGAAAAGTTTAAAACCAACGGTGCTTAAACATTTATATTACTAACTTTTTCGGCATGATGTGATTATCATGATCAAAATAAGAATAAACATGATATAATGTTTACCACATTTAGTGTTTAATACTTATCGAATAACTCATTTAATTTCACGATTAATTCATTAATTAAAAGATAAATATCCTAAATGAGAGCACAACATGGAATACACACAAACAACTTACAAAGATGTACACTGACAAACGCCGATACAAGGTCGAAAGGCGCTCCGAAATAGGGAAATATTTAAACGTAGTTACCTGACCATCAGCCACACGGCGATTTAGCAGGTTGCCCGGTAGATGCTACCTCTCGCTAACGGTCAAAAACTAAAATGTGGCTGGTCGCTTTGAAGTTGACATTGTGATGTTGTTTAGTTTTGTGACTTTTGAGTGTCGTTAGAATAATTCACTAACAAGTCTGTGTTGTGTTCTCGTTATAAGCTTACTTGTGTATAATTATTTTTGTATAAGAAAAGTCATTTCTTGATATACATAAAATCTGTATAAGTCTACAGTCTTTTATCGAGGATTAAAATTTCTGATAAAGGCTAAGAGACATTTTGCCAAGTTTTTAGTATGTGTCTCTAAAATGTTCTATGTGCTATCTATATACAATTATAGAAATAGTTACATAAACATGTGTACTTTTCTTATAAAAATAAGGATATTATCTGCACACTTAAACGAACCAAACATACGTAAAATAGGTTTATTAAAAGTGAAAATGACAAACATTTTTCGGATTCCGTTTCCATCAGTTCCGCCAGCGTTCCGGAACTGAAAAAATTACGAGTAAACCCCTGTATTAATTGTCAAGAAAAAAATCCATACCAGATAAAACAAATGTAAGCACGTGCACCAGGCCCAGGATAAATTTACCTTAAAATATTTTGATGATTTTAATTGGAAAACCATGATTTATAATACATACATTTTTAGTTGGAATAAATTAAGGATTTATAAAAGATGTAGGATAGCTGGAAAACACTCTAATTATATATGTTTTAGATCTATTTATAATTATACTGACTAATAATTAGCCCTTAAACATTTTGATGATTTTCATTTAAAAACCATGAACAAAAAGCGTTTTTATGTGCAAAATGTCCAGGTTTTACTAATGTTGTAGGATTGCTATAAAAACTTTGTTATACCTACTTTATATATAGACAAAATTATAGTTAATGTGTCTAATACTACTAGTATAATAGTGGTAAGGATTTTTATTAAAAAAACATGAAGTTTGGGTTAAACCTATTTTTTTAATTATTCTACAGACCTATGTCATAGTAAGTTACATAAGTTTGACAGTATACAAAACCATAATGTTCTCTTTTCAAATTGAATCCTTTTTGTTGTTATTCTACGTACCTGTGTTGTTATAGTTTACTTAATTTTAATTACAAAATCTCATTATTTAATTTACAAATTAAGTCTATTTTTGTATTATTCTACAGACCCATGTTGTAGTAATTCACTTATGTTTGACAATAAACAAAATCACAATATTTGATTTACAAATTGAGTCCATTTTTCTTGTTCCTCAGATGTATCTTGTATTTTATTTATATAGTCAATAAAGAAAATCAAAATATCTATTTACAAATTGAGGCTATTTTAGTAGTTGTTATTCCACAGACTTATGTTGTAGTAATTTAGTTATGTTTAACAGTCAATTTATAAATGGAGTCCAAATTTATTTGTTGTTACTCCACAATGTATGTTGCAGTAACTTTTACTTATATGCTAGACAATATACACAATCACAATATTCAATTTAATAATTTACCCTGGCTTTGTTGTTATTCCACGGACATAAATTATGTCATAGAAATTGATGGACCCTACTTTTGTTGTTGTTCCACAGACATGGTGTAAAGTAATTTACTTATATTTGACTATATACACAATCACAATATTCATTTTTAAAATTGACCAATTTTTGTTGTTATTCGACAGACATACATAGGTCCAGGTAGTTTACTTATGATAGACAATTTACAAAATTACAATCTTCTATTTATAAACTCACTCTATTTTTGTTTAACAAGATTGTAAATGAAAACATTTGTAATTTTAAATATATAATAATTGTATGCCATTATCAATTACCAACACTATTTACTAAACAAATTACTAGCATTAATATGTTTATGAATATAAAAATTTATAAATATTTGTTGAATATGTATGAGTTGAGATTCGTGGATACATTCTAAAACATCAAGTGTATTTTTAATACTGTACGTACTATTTTACATATCCATACAATAACACGCACTTATATCACTGTAAAATGTCGGATCCTAGTCTTCAATGTCATGACCTCTGGAAAGAAAAAAATATCATTAAAAGTTTCATCAAATGTTAATTAACAAATCTTTGGATTGAACTATAAAAGAGTCACAAAACTGCCAGGCTTTGCTTGCAGTATGAGACACACGAATATCTGATAATTTAGGAATGCATACTAAAAAGATATAACTATTTTAAATGTATCCATGGGTGCCCTACCATATTTTCTAGGGGGGGCTTAACACGTTCACTGCTAAGGACGCACATGTGAACTTGACACTGAACACTATGAGAAGCGGCCGAAGTACAGTGCATTGCACACCAACCCACATATTGGGAGTGTTTTCAATACACAATGCATTGCGTGCTTCGCACACCAACCTCCGTATTGGAAGTAATTTCAGTACACAATGCAGCCAATTTGGCTGTTCAGGTGAAATATTAACCAACACAGCATTGAGTCTGTACCTTTACACCGCCAATGAATACACAAAAAACAATAACACTCCTAGAGCCGCACCAAGTAGTGACCCAGCAGCTCATGCTTGAACTCATGTAAAAAATAAAATAAGTATATGTAAAATTAAATGGCTCATAACATTTAAAACATATTTTAGTGCTAATCTCTTTCAAGAAAAATACCAGACTATAATTAATAATATACGTATTTTCCTTTCCCTGGGAGCTGTGTAAAGGGGAGCTGTGTATATATTTGTTTATAAGTAAAGTTGTGTATATATTTATATATTTAGAAATAAGATTTTCCTGTTTTTTTAAAGTAAATAGTTATTAATTTTAATAGACATTTTTTATTTATTTAATTTTATTAATTTTTATTTAACTTTTAAGAATAGTTGTATTGATTTTGTGTATTACTTGTGTTGTATTTACTAACATAAATACACTAAATATTTTTTTTTTACTCATATCAAAAACACGTTTGTATTTAAATTTTTGATTTAAGTTTTATAGATGTCCTTAAAAAGAAAATAGAGGAAGAAAAAAAAAATAGAAGTACCTTGTATTTTGTAGAAACAGAGGTACTTTTAACATTATGTTCAACATTCAATTTGCAATTTAATCATCTTTAAAATGACTTATTGTAAAAGATAAACAGTAAAACTTATGCTGTGTATGAAACGCAAAATACAATACACATTATGTTTGTAAGCACAGCACAATGCAAAACAACTGCACTTTTACTGTATAGTGCTAAACTCTTGCTTATGTTCATCTGCTTTGTTATCACTGTGAGAGTTGTGTACGCCTACTGTGCAATTTTGGCAATGGAAAGGAATATGGAATATGGAGTATTGTGTGTATTAAGGTGAACCGTTGAAGAATATTGCTGCTGAGTTCGGAGTAGGGATTTTGATTTTCTCTGATTGGAAGAAAAATAGGAACGATATTGAGAACTTTTGTTTCAAAATGATTTCAAAGTACAGTTTAGATAATAACTGCACAGCCAAAAATTCTAAATCAGAAACACTAGACAATGCATTATATTATTATGTTTGGTCATGTTTTGTTTTATTGTTTCTTCCATACTCTGTGGTTAGCCCAGATTTGCATTAACCAGGACCTGCTCAATTTGAAATTTAAATTAATATTATCGGGGTTGTATTGTTATTTTAATACAGGTCTGTTTAATCTTTGTGTTTTAAATCAGCAGAAAACATGGTTTAATGGTTTACTAAAAATACACTATATTATATACAACACTTATACATACACAGGGTATTTCAAAAAGTACTTTACAACTTTGAAAAATCATATTAATTTATTCAGAGAACCTACAGAAGTGATTGTAGTGTCAATTTGTAGGGAAACACATCAAGTTTTTTTACCTTATGTGGCTTCCGTTGGTGATCCTGCACACATCCCATCGGTAGTCAATTTCCTCCCACATTCGCTGTAGCATTGCAGGAGTAACTTGCTCAGGGGCGGCATAAATTCTCGCTCTAAGCTCAGGTAGAGCAGCCAGCAAAGGAGGTACATAGACGATATCCTTGATGAATCCCCATAAGAAAAAGCTAGCGGTGTCAGGTCTGGGGAACGTAGGGGCCATGCAATTGGCGCATCAAGGCCAATCCAGTGACCTAGAAAGCGGTCATTCAGAAAATCTCGGACATCAGTCATTTAGTGAGGTGGTGCGCCATCTTGCATGAAATAAACATTGCGTTCTTCGTCATTCTCATTGATCTGTGGTATCAAAAATTGTTGTAACATGTGCAGGTGCACTACCCAGTTGATGGTTCTCTCTTGGAAAAAAAATGGACCGTAAATTTTGTTCTTGCTCAATTCACAAAAAGTTTAGGGCTATCACGAACATGTTGCAATGTTTGATGTGGATTTTCACTGCCCCAAATCCTACAGTTATGTGTGTTAACCTTGCCACTTAAGTGAAAAGTCGACTCGTCAGAAAAGATCATGTTGTCCAAGAAATGTTCATCCTCATCCACTCGATTTAACACATCCGCACAGAAGTTCTTATGGGCAATCTTATCAGTGTCTTGTATTGCTTGTAAAATCGTAAATTTGTACCGTTTTAAATGCAAACATTTTTTCAACACTCGCCAAACAGTCTTGCAGTTTGCGAGATGCACGCCCAGTCGATTTCATAGGATTGTTGACAAAACTTTGTCTCACTTGCCCAACGACTTGTCAGATGTGCTTGGACTACCTGGTGATTTCTTATGTCTTACCGAACACTTTGTTTCTACAAAACATTTATGCCACTTATAAATTGTAGGCTTACTAGGAGGATCTTTAGCGTACTTGGTACTGAAATTATGCTGAACTGTTGTCTCCGACTTTGATTCTTCGAACCAAAACACACAGCAAGCATGTTCGGGTCCAGTGAAGGCAGCCAGCTTTGACGCAACTGCCGCTAGTCCTCATGACGGTGAGATTCGGCACAAGCGAACTATGCAAGTCCAAACTTGATAAGTTTCCCTACAAATTGACACTACAATCACCTCTGTAGATTCTCTGAATAAATTAATATGATATTTCAAAGTTGTAAAGCACTTTTTGAAACCCCCCCTTATACAAACTTACATTTTACTTCTTCTTAACATCTATAACATAGCTGGTTCTTTTAATATTATTTCACCGTCAGCAGAAGTTCCTCCGTAATACTCTATAACACAACTATCTTCTTGTAACAATGGTCTCGCACTTTCATTTTGTTTTTCTTCATTATAATTAGTGCAGACATCTCGGCACATAAAAAAAATGAAAGCCACGACCGCCTGCAAAGATTAAAATATATTGTTACATATTAAGTTTAAGTAAATAAAGTAATAACTTACAAAAGCAATTTACATAGTAAATAGGTTATTTTATAACTTTATACACAATAATTTGAAATTATTAATTACCGTATGTGAGGGAAAAAGACAAGGAATATAAAAGGCATTATTTTGCATTTATTTCAGGTCTGTTTGGAAAATCTACAAAGAATATATACAGCATCTTTATGCACATGTTATAGTTATGTGTAAGAAAACGTGCATTGAATATAATATAAAGCACCACTTTGCTCTTATTATATTAATTTAAAGGGAAATCTACAAAGAATATAATATAAGGTATTTTTCCCCTTATTATAGTTATGTCAGGGAATATCTATGGTATTTTGAACTTTATAACTAACAATTTTGATTCTAAATTGTAAACTCAAAGTAATTAAATATTTTGTATTGGACTCTAAATAAATTTAGTAGATAAGATTTTATTATTAAATATAAGAGATAGTATAATTGCTTATCTATATAGCCAGTCCCAGGAACTCCAAGACAAAAGAAATAATTATAATTTATTTGTGCTTACATTAAAATCTTATAAAATAACAAAGAACTCATCTTTTTTTAAATTATTATAGAAAAGATATTACAAAATATATTGTGAAACAACTGATTAATTCGTTAACTTATCCCTTTATGTTTGTAAAAATAGGAACTTGTGTATCGTACATAAGAGTATGAAGTGGGTGTACAAAATATTCATCAGTGTACTAAATAAATCACTCTATTCAGTGATCTCTGGACAGACACTCGCTCAGCTTCTGACTACAACCTAAAATATGTATCATATTAAATTAAATTGAAAACATTAATTGGCTTTGGTTAAAAAGTGTTTTGAGTACCTATATAACCTTACCATAGTTATTGTAATGAAGGCCATGACTGTGGATAAAACTGGAAATCCATAGTTATCTAGCAATATTCCTCCTATCATGGGACCAATAACTTCTCTGAAACAAGTCCAAACTTTGGAATTAGTTTTACTGTCATAATTAATTCCAATGTGTTTCTAAAGCTAATCTACTCACCCAAGAGAATACATGCTTGCCCATGTTCCTGCTACCAAGCTGTAGGTACCAACTTCCTTTTTTTGGCCACTCCTCCTACAGAATAAAAAGTACTGATAAGGAAAACATAAACAAAATTACTTCTGTATTTTAAAACAATTTGCTCATTGAATCAGAGGCGTAACTACAAACTTGGGGCCTCTGGGACAAGATAATTTTGTGGGCCCCCACGGGCGGTCTGGGGGAAAATGTTGGGAAATTAACACAAAAACGCGTTTTAATGCATTCTAGAGGTTGCAAATTTATTTTTCACATGATACTGAATTGAAAATATATTGAAACAATGAACGATTTGCAACATTATTTACCCTCTATCTTGATCTACCTCTGTGACCTGTGTCATTCAGGCTACTACATAACTACACTCAAAACTTAGGCTATATGAACTGGTCTTTGTTCCATAGTTAGTTTCAAGTAACTTAAATTAGTTTCAACTTTTGGTATTAAATTAAAATATGAAAAGGAAAGAAAGGTTTAACGGTTGTTTTGATAATTATTGTAAAGAAAATAATTCGACCACGCAGCTGGACCGCTGACATGAGTTGAGCCAATTTCCAAAATTAAGTTTATATGCCTTTGTTTTAGGGTTTCAACCAACAATTTGGGAAATAGGTCTCTCACGAAGGCGTTGAACAGTTGTCTGTGTGTACCCAATATATTAGTAGAATTTATTTGCGCCTAGTAGCCTCGCGAGTTGTCACCACTTGGCTTCGAACCGGGTACTTTTATGGTATTTTACGTTTTGATCGATTTTGGGGGAACCAAGCGAGCTATAAGGTCGCGTAAAAAAACATAATGTGCAGAATAACATCCTACATTTATATTTTTAGAAAAAAACTCTAAAAAAATTTAATTCTCGTTGTAAAAATCTCAAAAATTAGTTACTTCCGGTCAAAAAACGTACTTCCAGTTGTTGGATTTTTTTGGCTAACGAACTCGTCTGAGCAACATAGACAACCAACATGTGTACCAAATTTGAACCAAATCGGACTTAAAATGCGGCCGCTAGAGTGCGAACACACACACATATATAATATATATATATATGATTTTTAATGACACCCCAAAACATGTTCTGGGGACCATGATCGGTGCTCATTTGCTACTCCCGACCTTGGGTGTTACCATAAGGGCCACTGCAATAGTTCATTTTTCCTATGGAAATTCGCTAATAATACAAGTTAGTGTGGGACATGATTTGAAATTATCACACAAGTTCAAAACGAAAGCAAATGTATTGTTACAAGCAAAACACAAAAAGTTACATTACTATTCAAAACTGGAATCTTGTACATCCATTAAAATTCCTTTTTCCTGACTTTTGCTGAGGGAAATTCATCACGCCGAAATGTCATCAGGAAATAGTTTCATGAAGTTGACGGCTTCCGTCAGAACGCCATTTTCGCTTGATTTTAAAATAAATTCAGGTTGAACCAATTTTGTACGTGTTCAAAAACTGACTTCATTCCTTGAAATCGTGCGCGTCTAGTTGACCGCATAACCTTTCATGGGGTAAAAGACAGTCACTTTGAAGCAAGATTTTGGCTCTTGCAGCCTTTCATCCTCGCTCAGTTCATCAAAGTGCTTCTTTGTTTTAGCGATTGTTTTCTGGGCAAAACCGTGTTCTATACCCCAACGCACTCGCATATTTGAAGTTTCTTCTCTAGGTTTCGCTGTGAAATACTGAATCTTAGTATTCTAGGAGCCTCCTGGCTTCAAAGAACTTTGTATTAAGTAAATGTTTTATTAAACACATTCAAAATTAATATTTTAAAACAATAAAGTCGTTTTGGATAGATTTCTCAGCAAATGACGTCCAAAATACACTTTTTTACATTTCCCCCATAGAAATCCAAGTAGAGCACTGATAGTTACGGCGCTGCATTGAATACCTGTACTACAATTAACTGAAATAAGAATGTGCTGCCCTATTTATTTTATTACAATATTTTTTCATTCCTAATAATCTTTTCTTAAATTTTTAGTTTAACTTTTCAAAACAATAACCGTAACTTATTAACCAGTTAAGCTAATAATAATTATCCTACTAAAGTGTTCTCATTGTTAACATTCTGTTTTGAAATACTTACACTGCACATTTGAGTATTGCTTGGAATGTTGGCATCATTGTTAGAGCATTAGAAGCTGCAAGAACACTGAGGGAGATTAACACCACTCCAATAGTACTAAAACAAAATAAACATATCTATTGCTTCGCTATTGCTTGATTTAATTTTAATGGTAGCTATCCCATTTCATTCCTTTGTCTTAAATAATTGAATTGCAAATATTTTTTTTATATCAATAAAAAATAATATTAAATAAGCTTAGCTTTATAGTTTGTAGGAATTTAGTGTAATTTATTTTTATTGTACAGGGGTAACTACCCCATTTAAATATATTTGTTTGTAGTGACCGTATTATCTAAAAAATCCTGGTACTATAAATTGGTATGTAAATTGTGAAATTTTATTGAAATAGTTGAGTAGTTTTGAGAATATAGAAAAAGTTAGTGTATGTATTAATATTAAATTTTAAGGGTAGTTATTCCATTTCATCCCTTTGACTTAAGTAATCAAATTTCAAATAGTTTTGCACATTCCTTAAAAATAATTGACCAAGCGAAAGCGAGGTCTCCATTTTAGCTCGACCGTTCAGCATTTCATCTGTATGTCTGTCTGTCTCACAATTGACCACGCCTTGAC
This sequence comes from Philaenus spumarius, assembly GCA_018207615.1. Lineage (NCBI taxonomy): Eukaryota > Metazoa > Arthropoda > Insecta > Hemiptera > Aphrophoridae > Philaenus > Philaenus spumarius. Next base: position 334,584 of record JAGFPH010000331.1, on the reverse strand, counting down.
CGACTGTCATGATTTTTTGCATGAATGTTCCTTATTCTTAGGCCGAGCGATGTATATATACGGTTTTTTCCATTTTTCATTTCTAACCCCTTAAATTAAATAAAAATGCCGGCCACACCGTTTCTCTCAGTTTAAGCTTTTTTCAAAGCTAGTTTGTGTCTTAACCGTAAGTCGATTTGAAAAACTAATAACATTTTAGCAAATTTGTTGTACTACAAAATTGTTCCTTGATTTTTTTCCATATCACTAACGGTAAGCTCACAAAATGGCCGCAAACTTAAAATTTGTTAAAAATCGTCCAAGTTTTTGTATTTTTACCATGTTTTTATACATTTATTCTTCAGATATCTTCATAAAACCTTATAATTTTATGGAGAGGGAGAGAGAGCGCTACCTGCTGTCTTGCTCTTTCCTGCGCTAGGTCAGTGGTTCCGCTGTGAGTGATTTGTGGAGGGGGAGCCGAAATAAGGTCAACGAGCGAGGTCTTCTGTTCACAGAACTACTAGTATTATATAATTTTACCTTAATAGCTTGTTGGAAGTTAGTTTCATTTATATTTATTGTATAGGGGTAGCAACTCCATTTCAACCCCTTAGACTGTAGTAAGTTTAAAGTCTAAACACCCCTGCCAATGATATGGATAAACTGTGAAAGTTTTAGTGAAATTGGTTGAATAGTTTTTGAGTCTATAGAGGACAAAGAAACAAACATTCATTTTTATATGTGGAGAAGAAGATTACTATAAACAAATCATTATCAAGCAATCATTTTCACAACTTACAATTTAACATACCAAATTATTTAAAACTTTGAAAATCATCTGCTATCATGTTAATTGCAAATATCATTGAAAACCCATATTTTATAAACAGTAGGCCTACTAGTGGCAAAAGTAATAATTAATTGACGCACTTTTGTTGGTCAATAACATGACTTCTAGTCGTAGTGTTTTAGAACATTATGTTTCGGAATTGTAACTCCCTCATCAGATCCTAATCATTCAGTAGAGATTGTCACACATTAAAATAAGTTCACATAACACATACAGTACCGGTACACAGGGAATTAAAATATGCATGTCACTGTGATAAGGTGCACACCCTGACATGGAGGGTATACTCAAGAAGACCTACTGATTGTTAGACAATATTACAATACTGAAATCAACACTCCAAATGAGAAAAAGTCTGCCGTTTATAAAATCAATGTCAAATGTCACAATTGCATAAAGTACTATATATGTCAGTCAGGGAGAGCATTCCGCCGTGTATGTTACAAAGTGCATCTCCCCAACAATAAATCCAACATCACCAAGTCTTACTATGCATGTCACTTTGTTGACTGTAATTACAGACCAGGCGACTTTCATTCTACTGTAGGCAGCCTAATACTTCAGAGAGTAGGGTGCACACCTAATCCCAGTGAGTATGCAGCTTAATGTGCCATGATCTCTTCTGAATGGTTGCGTTCTGATGATGGAGTTACAGTTCCAAAACATGTTACCCTAAAAAACTATGACTAGAATTCAGGTGACGGACCGACAAAGATAATGTCTAATCTTAGGCTTTAATCCGGTGGGGCACGGAGGGCACATACCCCCCTACCCCCCCACATTATATACAAATTTAATCACTTTATTTTTGTGGGCGGAAACACAAATAATAATTTATCTCCACTATTTTGTAAGTTCTTCCTCTCTTTACAAGAGAATGTCATGAATGTTTTAAATAGGTTTGTTTGTTTTTACCTTATTAACTTTCACATTATTTTCTTACTTCATTGTTATTTTACGGTGTGATCTGGACCTAGCGTTAAACATCACAACAACATAAATGCAACTTAAATACACAATTTAAAAAATTCTACTTCACACATCTACTTAAAAAAAATGTATTTTTACAGTTTAGAAGTAAAAACCTATAACACTCCTAGAGGCCGCACCAAGTAGTGACCCAGCAGCTCATGCTTGAACTCTTGTAAAAAATAAAATAAGTATATGAAAAATCATACACTGCACATAACATTTAAAACATATTTTGTTGCTAATCTCTTTAAAGAAAAATACCTGACTATAATTAATAATATACATATTTTCCTTTCCCTGGGAGCTATGTATAGGCGCCCATGTCAGAGTATATTTACTTTTGCTTACCTTGGTTTTGTTGTAATGAGAGGTGATGGCCCGAGAACCAAAAGACTGCCCGCTGAAATGACCAAACCAATGACCATCATGCACCAATGATTGTCAAATTTGTCTGCCAACCAACCGCACAACAAGCTGAAGACCGCATACACTGAAGAAAATAATAGGAAAACAAACCCAACTTCTTTGCTTGTTAGGGACAACTAAAACCAATATTCAAAATAGTTTCATTGCTCATTTGTCTACTTATTATTTATTATTATTGAATGCCTTACGATCTGGTTATATTTAATAAATGAGTTATCTTTTATTTTTTTATCTGACAGTCCTTTTTTTGTTTTTCCTTTTTAGTAACATTACGTTTGGCCTATTGTTCAGGTATTTTGAAACCAATATAATGTGATGTTAGCTTGTGTCGGTTAATACGAACAGATTTTTAATATTTACACTTATGCATTGAAAATCAAACAAGATTTTGCTGTACACACGTCTGTCCGCATTCATGCCTTGTTTGATACTGGTTCTGCCTTGCATGTGTTGTGGGTTATGTATTAGAATGAAGGGGCTCTATATGAATATTTTTTTCCAAAAATTGTGTTGGGTTGGAATATTTTCTTTTCATTTAAAAGAGAGGTTGGATCAGCTGTTGTATGTTTGTATATTTTGTATTCCTGTTATGCAAAGCGTTCATAACTTGCAAATTCTTTCTATATTAGTTTAGTTTTGTCCGGTTTCTATTAGGTGTTCTGCAAATTTTGATGTGTTATTTTTGTTAGTGGAGTTAATGTTTGGGATGTAAAGGAGCTTCGGTGTGCCTATATATTGTTTATTACAATAATCACACGTGATTTTATAAATGCCACTAGCGATGTGATTTTATTGCTTCACAACACAACGCTAACAAAAGCTATAACTACACTAATATAGAAAAGAATTTCCCAATTTCACACAATCGCTCCAAAGGCCCAATTATGGACGTTTAGTTTAGGAATTCCAAATCTACAAAAGCAGATCCAACCTCACTATTAAATGGAAATACAATATTCCAATTCAACTCCATTTTTTAGAAAACTATTCAAATAGAGCCCCTTCATTCCAAGATACATAATTTACAACACAGATAAGATAGGACCAGTATCAAGCAAGACATAAACCCGACATACATGTGTAGGACCAAATCACACGTGTAGTTTTCAAAGTATAAGTGGTACATGTAATTGTTATTTATAAGTGTTGTATACATGTGTTTCATTACTAAAAAACTATGTGCATTAACCAATACAACCCAACATCACATTATATTAGTTTGAAAATGCCTGAACTATAGGCGAAACAATCTGGGTTTTTTTGTAGCTAAGAAGAAAGTAGAAAAAAGGAATAACAGCGAAACAAAAGTAAATAGTAACTTATTTGTATTATTTATTGTTATAGTATATTTTTGGCAAATACCTTGCCAATCAATCTAATATCTACTAAGTAACTGATTTATATTATTTATTTTATTTTCAACATTTTTATTTATATGGACACACCGGTACAGCAAATATTGCAATCAACTTAACTTTCTATAAATTATGCACTGAAATGTAATCAGTTTTTAAGGAAGCAGTTGAATGCAAAAAAATAAATACCTGTTATTGACTCATAATATAGAACAAAGAAACATTGTGAAACCAAGACTTACATGTTCTAAATGAGGTTGCAAAGTTGGATCTAGAAATGCCCAAACATTAGAACTGTTTATAATAACCAATGATATTATAAATACTGATGGAATTTTTACTAATTTCCAAAATGATCCATCTCCATCGTCTTTTGTAGAACCTACAAAGAATAAAGTTTGTTACAAAAAATATAGAACAAATATTATTTATATTTGGCAAGAAAATAGCTAAGTCGTTATTAGGCTCATTCGGGATAAACAGAGTAGAGCAAGGAATTTACATCATAAGAAGAGGTTATGCCAATTAATAGCTGTTTATATATAAATAACAAGAAACGCTCAGTCACCTTTCTGTCCGTAGACCCAATGGTGTTATATATCATTTTCAAAATATTCTTTGAAACATAATAATATTATTTGTAATATTAAAGCTAGGCCTATTTATTATTTCATATTTTACTTTCAGAATGACTTAAACACAATAATTTTAAACCTTTTTTTTTACGTCCTGCTGTTTTGCACTTAAGGCTAATGAAGACGGGACCTACAGTTTTACGTGGAATCCGAACCACAGCCAACGATGTCTGTTAAGAAACCATTTAGAAAATTATTTGGGGTCAATGGGAATTGAACCCGGAACTTTTCCATTGATGATGATGACGATTGATAAAGCTTTGACGCCTTAACAACCACGTTCATCGTGGCTATAATTTTAAAACTAAAACTATCTCAAAGTGCTCAAAGTAAACACTGCCATTGAAAAAACTCATTTTGTAATAAATTCAACCAATATATCATCGGATAAAATGAGGTACAGTACAATCTCCATAATCCGGCAGTGCGCTACACCCAGGTGGTGTTGGCTACACCGGCACGTCCAGCAATCCGGCGCTCAGAGAGCGACGGCAGGTCATTCAACTTTTCAAATCTCTGCAAAGCCGGCATGTATATGAGTCAGTGTCAGTTTTTACTGTACAACATAATCAGCCATTGTGCCGTCGTTTGCTCGCGCATATCAGTAGTAATTGTTTGTCTGTTCTGTGTATTAGTGTAATGTAGTGCAATGTCGGAAAAACGTAAACACGTCATATTAACTTTGGATATAAAGTATGAAATTTTATAACATTTGGAAGAAGGTGACAAGTTATCTAATTTAGCTAAGAAGTACAACATCGGCTTTGCAACAATACATGACATAAAAAAGAAAAAGGACCACAGACAATTTTTTCGCTGTTAAAATTTAAACGTTTTATAGTTCAATTTACTTTATTGTACTGTACTTTTTAGAAACTAAGAATTTTATTCTTGTTTTTCTTCACACTAGAATAATATATTGTTTTCCAGTAGGTCTATTGAATATTATAACATGTTTTTTAAGGTACAGTAATAAAATATTATATATTTATGCTTGCTTATAAACAATGTTTTTATGTTAAATTTTCTTTTGTACCTAATGTTCCACTAATCCGGCAATTTCGGTAATCCGGCACTACAATCCCGATATAGGGCCAGATTAGCGAGATTATACTAAAAAAGGTAGTACTATTTCACGATAGTTTTGCAGCAGCATTGCTGTCCTGAGCTTAAATAGTAACTTTTCAGCAAACTTGGCTTTCATTATTACAATTTTTTTTTTTTTTAAAATAAGTGTGTTTACAATTGGTGTTGCTTTTAATGTTTGTCGTTGAGTTTTATATAGTGACAATGCATCTGTAACCTATCTAGTATGGTTAGGAAATAAATCAGGGAAGGCCAATAACTTACTTCAGGCAAAATAAGAATCTGTATCTCGATAATAGTTTCTGTTGCCAATGAAGATGTTATAATTTCCCAAATGATTTAATTAATTTTCCTAAATGACAATAAAACTTTTCAAAACATTGTAACAGGTCCGTTAAGTTAACAAATGTTATATTTGTGGTAATGAAATACAAGGGCTGAATAACAATAACTGGGAACAAATCTACCAAACAGTGTTATGACAGCAGTATTTGTTGTATCTAATAAAACACAAGGACTGATCAACAATAACTGGGAACAAATCTACCGTACAGTGTTATGACAGCAGTATTTGTTGTATCTAATAAAACACAAGGGCTGATCAACAATAACTGGGAACAAATCTACCGTACAGTGTTATGACAGCAGTATTTGTTGTATCTAATAAAACACAAGGGCTGATCAACAATAACTGGGAACAAATCTACCGTACAGTGTTATGACAGCAGTATTTGTTGTATCTAATAAAACACAAGGGCTGATCAACAATAACTGGGAACAAATCTACCGTTCAGTGTTATGACAGCAGTATTTGTTGTATCTAATAAAACACAAAGGCTGATCAACAATAACTGGGAACAAATCTACCATACAGTGTTATGACAGCAGTATTTGTGGTAGGAACTGATTTAAAGGACTGATTAATTTGTCCGGGAATATAATACAGGCCGTATAGCGATATATTCAGCTGTTTTTGACTCCATGGTGAAGGAACTGATTTCTGCATAAAAACATAGTCTCAAAAGCAGTGAAAACTATGTCAAGAAATAATTTTCACATACTGTATTCATTATTTTTTTAAATCTAACAAAAAACATTACGTGAAGTTTGTTTACAAAAATGATACCTACTTACTTTTTGTACTTGTCTTGTAGTTATTTTTATTAAATTTTATTGAGTGTCAAATTATCAAAATCAAATGCTCTGTTACAGTAAAATTATGTATACATTTTTCTATAAAAAGGTCTTTATATTTTAACTACATTTATAAGTAATATGAAGAAAGAAAAAGCCTGAACAAAGTGTAACTATTTTAACTTACCTTTTATATTGGGCAAAATATAAACACTTAGAGGCACTGCTGCTATCATTATTCCGCCAAGAAAATAGAATGGCAGTCCAAACCCTCCGATCTATAAATTAAAAGTGTTTTTATATCACAAGTTGTGTAATAGATTTAATATAATTAGAAATCATTAAAATAATGAAAATATAAAGTCACTTGTGTCAGTGTTAATGATTTACCTCTTATGGATGCAAATTGTTAACACATTTAATAGTCATCTCTTCTATATTGCTCTCATTATTGGCTTAATTATGTTTTCTTTTAAGTTTTTTTCAAAAACAACCCACTGTCATAATATTATATAGTAATTATGAATTAAAATTAATTGGGAACCATTATTGGGGAGTTTTCTACATTAATCCTGGTGTAGTTAAAATATTCTTTAGTTGCTGTTCTATTTATGGATCAGTTAAGTTGTTTTATTATTATTATTATTACTACGGAGCATTGTTCTATTTATGCTTTTTAAAAGTTAAGTTGTTTTTTAATTTCTTAATAGACTCTGTGAGCCTGTTAAATAAAGCTATTCCAGCTTGAGCAGATAGTTTTTTGTGAAGATTTAGTCTGTGTTTTACCAATCTTAAGTACTCCCCTTTCTGGTGAAATAAGTGTGGTAGTCGCTATTTTGTGCTGTACAGCACTTAAACCGACAAAACAGTATTACCTCCATTATATAAATACAGTGAAGTGTTAAGCAGTTTTCTGCTTTAAATACATCCCTGCATGACTGGCCTTTTTTCAAATTTGAAATTACCCGTATGGCTCTTTTCTGCATGACAAATAGTCTTTGCAATTTGGTTGAATTTCCCCATAATTTAAATGAGAATATATTAAGCCATAATATACAGTTTTAAGGATATGCTTGCTGCAGCCTTGCTTAGCTAAGCATCGAAGAACAAAAATACCAGAAGCTATTTTTCCGCAAATGGTATCAATGTGGTCCGACCATGTCAGTCCTTTGTCTATATTTAGACCTAAAAACTTAACAGATCTGACCTCTTCTAGTTGCTCTTCACCCAGAAAGATGTTAGCACCTTAAGATCTTCAGTGAGACCAAAGTGCATGAAATTGGTCTTTTTGGAGTTAACTTGTAAATTCCCATCATTAAAGGACTGACCAGCAACGCTTATTTGCTCAAAACATCTAAATTCTATTTCATCTAAACTTTTAATATTGAAGGTGAGAGTTGTATCATCTGCGTATTGAATCACATTGTCAATATTAACAGATGTTGACAAATCATTAATCTATACTTATAAAAGCCAAATACCATTGACTCATTGACTCATCACAGTTTCTCCAAAACCACGAGGCCTACAAACATGAAATTTGGCACTAATACTCTTTATAGGCTCTAGACGCGCACTAAGAAAGGGTTTCCGAAAATTCAAAATTTTATGGGGGGTTTTGGGGGTCAAAGTTACTAAATCACGATTTCTCAAAACCTACCGAACGAATTGGAATGAAATTTGGTATGTAGCTTCCTCTAGGCCCCTAGGTACTCGCTAAGAAAAGGTTTTAAAAAATTCGAAATTTTAGGGGGTTTGGGGGTCATAGTTACTAAAAAGAAACACCGAACGGATTGGATTGATATTTATTATGTAGCTTCCTCTAGGGGCCTAGGTACTCGCTAAGATAGGGTTTAAAAAACAATCGAAATTTTAGGGGAGGTTTGGGGTGGGGGTAAAAGTTACTAAAAATCTCCATAAGAAATACATAGTGTAATATATTTATTGATATAATATATTTTTTGTTAATATACATTTAACTTTGATTTTTCTATCCGTGCAAAGCCGGGTCGGACCAGCTATATACTAAAAATAAAACCGGGCCAAGAATTGATCCCTGGGGGATCCCATATTTGAGCTCTACTTTGTTGGACTGCTCACCAGCAATCGCTACTTGCTGTGTTTTTTCCGTCATATATGATTTAATCCACCTTGTGATTTAGTCCCCTTATGCCAATGTGTTAATGAAAGCATTGTGTAAGAAGTATTTCACAGTTCGATTGCACCACCATGCAAAAAATGTTAAAAGTGAAGTTAGAAGCCATTTAAGTAAAGTAATAACATTTTTAGGACAGTAAATGTAAAAATTAATATGCTTAGTTTTTTTACATTTTTGTCATTTTTGTAACAATGTTCTTTTTCCCATTAAATGTATTTGAATTTGCAATGAGTCTTTTTGTAATATTCGTAAGTTTCCTGAGACTTAATAAGGTTTTAGACCATTAGCCCAGTCGGTATATGTTACAACTACCAGTAATTTGCAATACGGCTGATTTTTTTTATAAGTACATTAAAGTATGTAGATTAACATAAAAAAAAGTTTACCAGTCTATCGATTTCCCAAAGTCGAAAAAAAAATCGATTACCGTATCTTTTTTTTTCGATTATCCTTAATATTTCAAGCTGGGATAAGGAAAGAGGAAAATAAAAAATACCACCGTGTAGGGGAGGTATTTTTCAACAAAAAAGGTCTTATGTATTTATTTCGTCCGAGCAATGGTTTGTCTGGAAAAAATTCGATAATGCAGGTATGTATTTTGCAGCAGGGGAAATCACTAAAAGGGGACATCTTATTCATATATGAAGCGTTGGCTCATTCTAAATTGGCCGAATTGTAATATATCGAATTGAAACTTGACATAGGAGTTAAAATATATATTTTAAACATTTATGCTGAGTCTCAGCTTGTTATCTTGAAAATGACCCGATCTAGGAGTCGATTTCGATTATCGATTTTAGGAGTACCGGACTCACGAACTAATTTCAATCTATTCCAGTTTCGTCAATTTTTGGAATATCAACATCAAATTTGTTTTACAAGTTGAGTACACCAGTATAAATATTCTTAGTAAGTATGAACGATTTTTTTCATGTTATTTTTAAAAAAGAGGCGCTTGAAAATAGTCTTCTGTTTTACCTATCTTGTTTTAACTATTAACACCTTTGGATTCAACGACTCTATTTTCGACATTTTTGAACATATCGATTTAAAAATTGGTACCGAAGTTAAAAACACAATTGTTTTTTGCTATACTTATTTTAAAAACTATATTTAAAAAATTGACTAATCTGCAGCCGATTAACTCAAGCGTTTTGATGAAAAATCTAAAAAGGTCTAAAATTATACTTTTTTAAGTTACTTGTGCTTTGAAAAGTAAATAATAAAAAAGGTTTGTACTCCTTGATATTGTTTGAATCTATATATTTAACTTGTAAAAAAACTTTCAGGTTGATATTTTGAAAATTTTCTAAACTGGAGCTGTTTAAAATGAATTGGTGGGTCCGCTACTCCTAAAATCGAGAAACCCATTAATAAGTCAAGTGGCTCTAGATGGGGTAATTTTCAAGATAACAAGCTGAGCCTCAGCATAAATGTTTAAAATATATATTTTAACTCCTATGTCAAGTTTCAATTCGATATATTAAATTTCGGCCAATTTAGAATGAGAAAACGCTTCATATATGAATAAGATGTCCCCTTTTAGTGATTTCCCCTGCTGCAAAATACATACCTGCATTATCGAATTTTTTCCAGACAAACCATTGCTCGGACGAAATAAATACACATGACCTTTTTTGTTGAAAAATACCACCCCTACACGGTGGTATTTTTTATTTTCCTCTATCTTCATCCCAGCTCGAAATATTAAGGATAATCGAAAAAAAAAGATAATCGATTTTTTTTTCGACTTTGGGAAATCGATAGACTGGTAAACTTTTTTTATTTTAATCTACATACTTTAATGTACTTATAAAAAAAAATCAGCCGTATTGCAAATTACTGGAACTTTTGGTCTAAATTTACCTCTACCGACTGGCCTACAAATAATAACTGCTGTCAATGTGTGAAATATAAAAAGCACTATACAAAATAAAATATACACGATGAAAATTACGTATATGTTTTGAAAGTATTCAAATTATGAACAGTTAATAGGTAGACTACTCCGAGCAGAAGTAGTGTTGTAATTAAATATTTAATAATTACCAGTAAAGACCCCCAATTGACTCCCAAATTTTTTCAAATTTTGGGGTATATTCACTTTGTCACCATTTTTGAATTTCTCATCAAAACTTAGGATAGGAATGTCTGATAAAGTGAGGGAGTTATTATTAAGGTGAAGGAGCTAGGTGGAAAAAACGCCCATTTACATAATGCACTTTATCTCATGAATGCCAATTCGTAGAGAAGTGATATAGATATCGTTGGATAGGCAATCATAAGGGCTATAAAATATCGAAAGGAGAAATTTTGTAAACTCCACCTAGTAATGAAAATTTGTATTAAAATTTTCAAATTCGTTATTCACAAAATATGGTCTTTACTGGCCCGTCGTTAAGTAATAGTTAGTAATAATAGTTTTGGTTTTAAAATGATAGGAAGCAGTGGTCTTAGTAGCAGTGGTCACCGCACAGATGTGACCACGCGAAGAGTGGCGCGGCCGTGCTTAGTCACTCTTCTCTTCAACCTGCCTTTCTGAACAGAGGACATTTCGTAAAAATTTGTTATTGCAAAATAAGCTAAATTAAAGTACTTATTTAAAACTTTGTCGTTTACAAAACTTCTCTACCCAAAATATAAAAAAAATCATAATTTAAAAACCATATACAAGTTTTAACTTTAACTTGTAATAAAATTAGTAGTAAAATTATTTTATAACTTTAAATTGCATCATTACTGTGCGACACTATTGTTTTGTCTGCATGCGTAGTTTTGAAATTTTACTTACAGAGTAAAGAACTCCTCCTAGCGCTGGTCCAACACTCAGGCCTAATCCGATGAATGTTTCTAATACACCCTGCAACATTTACAGTAATTAGTTAATCAGTGCATAATATCTGTATTAATTGTAATGGGAACAACGTTAACAAAGTTTGGTAAAATTTTTATTTCTAAAAATAGAACCTTCAGGTGATAGTAAATGAACATAAACAAACCAAAATTGTATATAATTATTGTTGCCTTCCTAAAAAGTGACAAAGTAAACACTCTTTTTCAAAATGTATAATTCTAAAAGACTTTAAAGTTATGTAACTCTCAATATATGCATACATTTTTAATTTCAAGAAAAACCACCCCCACCTTCCAAAACAAGGCATTTTGAACACTGAGATTTGTCAAGAAATATTTTCTTTTACTTTTATTTACCAAGTTTTGTGTCTAAACTCTTTTGAGTATTCAATTTTCAAAGCACAAACTTAATAAACGGTACCAGAAACTGGCGCATGTTTTCTCACAAACATATTTAAATTATTAACACGTTCACTGCTAAAGACGCACACGTGAGCTTGATACTGAACACTATGAGAAGCGGCCGACGCACAGTGTATTGCACGCCAACCCCCGTATTGACAGCATTTCCAATACACAGTGCATTGCATGCCAACCCCCGTATTGACAGTATTTCCAATACACAGTGCATTGCATGCCAACCCCCGTATTGGGA